>PVIC010033506.1:0-20116 GCA_004025085.1 Thryonomys swinderianus | reverse complement strand
ACTGGTACAAATTTCCCAATGTTATATGTGATTTTGAGATGTATATAAATTGTACCAATAAAGAATTCAATTAAAAAATTGCTGGGCAGAGAAAGAATCAGAAGTTCAAGACTGAAAAGCCATACTAGGTCCAAGTTTCAACTCTTGGGGTCATTGTGTATGTACAAAATACTCATTTTCCTTACTCTTCAGTTCGAAAAGAAACAGAAGAATAAGAAAGAAGGGCTACATTCAAGGGAGAGCCTTGTTTCTGCCTTTTGGATTGATCTATAGTAGAACTTGGCACAGTATTTTATTTTCATGTGTATTTAATAGCGATAATAAGATTTAAATAACCTCTTAAAATCAAGTTAATATTGTTTTAAGCGTCTTTTAATGAGAGGAACTGCATAAGATCTCCATTACCTACAATAGAAATAAACCAGACAAGGGCAGGGATTTAGCTCAGTGGTTCCTGTATCTGGCTGGCAAGTGCAAGGTCTCGAGTTTGATCCCTGGTATCATACACCACCGTGCCGGGTGTGGTGGCTTACGCCTGTTATCCTAGCGCTCGGGAGGCAGAGGCAGGAAGATGTCTGAGTTCGAGGCTTGCCAGGGCTACATAATGAGCTCAGGGCCAGCCTGCACTACAAAGCGAGACCCTGTCTCAAAACAAAAACAAAAACAAACAAAACAACCATTCCTATATGATGCCTTAACTTGGAAACCATCCTAATGGATTTTTCAGATTACTGAAAATAGGAAACCATCTTACAAATACGCATCACCTTTTCTTCAGGTTAGTTGGGGTAGAGAAGAAGTATTGTTAATTTAAGTGAGTTGCTTATCACAAGGATTCAATCTGATATACATTTTTCTGGGCACAACAGTGGAAAAGAAGATTATAGAAGATCAATATTAAATGACAGCCAGACATATCTTTCCATTACAAAAGAGTGCAGCAATACGTTATTATTTCTTGCAATGTAAAGGTAAAAAGGTGAATTAGTAGCAGTATAATGAATCTTGAAGGTAGAGGATTGAGGCTTTAAAGCCTCCTATTGATTCTGTGTTATGTTTGCTCTCCTGCTCCGGCAGAGCTCCCTCAAGCCCAGCTCTTTAGTCTTCACAGCACAGCAGACATCAAAGCGGGGAGGGAGCATTTACCTCCTCTGTGTATGCATTTCGAGGCCTTCATCAGCATTTAAACCTGACAGAATGAGAGCACACGGTTAGGGGTTTTGATGTAATGATGTCTGGCCTTGTCCCTGCTGGAGTCTGGAGCAGGTCGTAGGCAGAACAGTGCGATGGACGGGAGAGATTCCGAATTTCCTCCTTTTGCTCTGTCCTCGCGACACAGGCAGTGCCTGCTCTACTGCTGCCTGGATGCTGAGAAGGCAGCCCATGACCTTGTTCTCGCAAGGACCATTCTTTGTTTATCCTTCAAATAGTTCACCGGTATCTAGCATCTCGAAGTTCAACCCGTAGGTGAACAAGTGACTAATTTATCCAAAAATGTCTGTTCTAAAAAATATTTTGATACTAGAGAAGAACTTTTGAAAGGGAAAAATTTGTGAACTTCAAGGAATGACTCTTAAATGTGAGTATTTCAGGCATTTGGGGAGGGGGAGAGGAAAATGTGTGACTCAGGTCACGTGATACAGAATTCCCATGTCACTTTTCTTTAAAATCGACCCTGGGAGGTGGGCAGCTTGGTGGTAGAGCACTCACTTAGCATGCTTGAGGCCCTCAGGTACTTAACAATGCCAAAAATTAAAAACATTCAAAATAAAGCAGGCTTTATTTGAGAAATTGTTCCCAAGTCCTACATAAGGCAGATTGCATAAAAAAATAAATGGGAAGATTTCCTATCATTTGGATGTGATGGGTAGCATGTGGAAGCTCAGGGGTGCTTTCATACGCGTGGCACCTCGAAAAGGCCCCTCAATCATCTACACACCATCTCCCTTGGCCTGAAGTACTTTCTAGTTTACCCTCCAGTCTGGCAGATTGTACCACATCTGCTTGTTTCTAGCCCCACCCATTCCTGACCTGGGTTAGACCTGATTTCTCTTCCATTCACCCTTGTGTCCAGTTTTGCCTTTGCTTGGGGTGTCCATCGCCCATTCCGGATAAAGACAGTCTCTTAAAATTGTTCTGGCCCTGCCAGGGTCTTCTTTGGGTGCTCAAGCGGCTCTCTTCTGCCCCCTTCTGTCACAGATCTGCATGAGCACAGCGGGGCTCATATCTTGTCTCTTCATTCAGTACTAATTATTGAACATGTATAAAGTGTCAAGTACTGTCCCAGGTGCTTGTGATGTATCAACAGAAAGAACAGATAAAGTATGACTTGGATAGAGCTTTAAAAGGGACTTCATCTCCACCTGCTCTCACACTTCAAAGGAACCACTCAGATTTTTGCATCACATGCCTTAAGAACCACTTCTACAAAAGAACCACGTTGTAGAATGACTTCTTACCACACAGACTTTGCTTTGAACTGGCTCATTCAATCAGATTTGGTAGTAGGAGTGTAAAGGCTGTGAGACACTGCCGTTTCTCCCACAGCATGTTCCAAATGTTTACAAAAACACGTACAGTTATGCCTGGGAGTTTCACAGTACCCTTGGGCTCAAATAACTGTAGACTGAAAATATTTTTTAAAAATTGTCTGTATTGGACCAGTACAGATTATTTTCATGTAATTATTCCCAAATAATAGAGTGTAGCAATTATTTATGTACCACTTGCATTGTATTGAGTCTTATAAGTAATTTAGAGAGATGGGGTAGAGGAAAGGTTGTGTATAGTTTATTTGTTCATCCTGCACTACTTTAGATAAGGGACTTGAACAACTACAGATTTTTGGATCTCCTGGGAGACACAGATCTAGAACAAATCCCTGGGAGATACTAAGGGCTAACTGTATTTAAATTCATTATTTCCATTAAAAAGTCTACATCTTGGGTCAGGAGCCCTAGCACAGTATATGAGACAGGAATTTGAGTGCATGTGATTTACTGAACAAGGCCTCTTTGGGACAAGTCCTGTGAGAGAGCAGGGAAGCATTCCGGGGAAGAGATGTTAATGAGGCAAGTCGTCAGGTCAAGTTGAACCTTCATCCAGTCCACGGAGAATACCCGGAAATGTAAATCCTGAAGATTTTCCAACTCCCAGGCCCAGTGGCTGTCAGCAGAGAACAGTGTCCGGAGAAGGGGCAGGAATGAGCCAGGAGGGGCAGGAATGTATAGAAGCCAGGGAAGGAGGTAGCAGGCAGGTAACTGTATCTGACTGTGGCATCAGATTTTTCACAGAGACTGAGGCGAAGTAATACATTCTGATTCCATGGAATTGCTAGTGTGTGAACATATTGCTGGGCTGGAAGTAACGTCTATGAGCTTTCGAGTTTAAAAACAGTTTTGGAGTATCTGATGAGTTCAGAAACTGTGGTGGGTTTGATAAGGCATGCTTTGTCTTATCAATTATTATATGGACCACAAAAGGAAATGCACAGTCTACTCGATGCATAGAGGAAGCATGAGACGGTGCCTGGCAGAGTAACGGAAGGCACACCATCGGGTACAACTCAGGAGCAGTTTTCAAATCCTAGGTGGCAGAGAACAGTCAGAGAAAGCTCCTTGAATGATAGGACGGGCTGGTTGTTATAGTTTGGATCTAATGTCCTCCAAATGTCTCGTGTGTTTGCAAGGTGAATGGATCATGGAGCCACTGTACTCATTGGTGGATTCATCCGTTGATGAGTTCAGCAGTAGCTGAATGCCTGCTTGGGAGGTGGAGCCTGGCCAGAGGTGGGTCATGGGGTACATGGGCTGGAAGTGTGCAGTCCTGTCCTCGGCTCCTCCTTCTCTCTCTGCTTCCTGGTGGCCATAGACAATACCGATCGCGCTGCCACATCTGCTGCTATCCTGTTTCCTTCTTGGAATCACAGACTGAGCCCAAATAAACCAGTCAGCCTTTAACGTATAGGTGTTGGGTCTCATGTCCCAGCAACAGGAAAGTAACTGAAGCACCAGCCAGTCAAAGTCAGGGCCCTTCATGAAATCCTTCCTGTGCTGACAGATCACCACAGATGGATGACTTCAACAGCAAACATTTCTTCACAACTCCGGATGTCAGAATTCTGAAATCGAAGTGTTCCTCAGTCCACGCTCCCTCCAGGGCTCTGGTGGAGCCCTGTCCAGCTTTTGTCTCCAGGGTTCCACAAACGTGGGGCTGCTTTACTGCAACCACTGCCCCCATCTTTAAGTGGTACCCTTTGCTTCTGCCTCAGAAGGTCACTTGTCCCTGAATGTGGGTCCCACCCTGATATGCTGCTATTCAGCCCCTTACTCCATTACCTGTTCAGTTATTTCTGGTTCAAAATGAAAGGAGCATAGAGTGTAAGCTTTATAATTAACTGCTAACTCAAAGGGGAAAAGACCTCCTAAGCATGAACCTGAAACGTTATAGTTGCCAGGAAAACCACCTAAACTAGATAAAGTTTTTAAACTTACCATAGCCAAAGCCACTTATTAATTCTTTTCTTGAAAAACTGGGGATACTTGTCCTACATTGGAACTTCTAAAGGAGGAGACTCACAGTCACCCCAAGTCAACTTTCCTCCAATCAAAGATACTGACGATAATGCAGATGGTCAAGTTGGGGTCATTCATAGCCTCTTTATGCTTAATTCAGTACTTGGTGAAACATTCTACTAGTCAGAGCCAGTGGTAGGTGGAAAGAGTGGAGTAGAGACTGTTTAGAGCTACAGAGCTGGCTAAAGAGTTGGTCTTGTTAGTGGGGAGAAGAGAAGACAGATTCTAAAATGACCTCTAAGCTCTAGGTGAGCTGGGTGAGGTGCTGAATTCAGTGTTGAATAAACACATTGATTCTGAAGAGGCAGTAGTTCATCCAAGTGAAAAAACTCATTAAACTGATGGTTGATGAGTTTCTGCCTTTTTTGAAAACAGGGCATTGCTTTTGAAAAAGGACTAGAGCTTAAGTTTTAAAAAGTTTTAACTCAAATATTGTGCACAAAACTCTCCTGAAAAATGATGTTAGGTCTCAGCAACTTCTACTCCATGATCTGTTTTAATATGAATATTATTATTTTAGACTTTAAGTATATAATGTGATTCTTAGTTTTTGTTTTAAAGTCTCTCTCCTGGCTTTTCCTTTTTCTATGTTTTTAGAAACTGAGCCCTCAAAACAAGCCATGTATTGCAACTTCTATTTTCTCATACTTCTTTTTTTTTTTTTTTTGAGACAGAGTCTTGCTTTGCAATTCAGGCTGGTCCTGAGCTCACTATGTGGCCCAGGCAAACCTTGAACTCAGCAACCCTCCTGTCTCTGCCTCCCGAGTGCTGGGATTACAAACGTGAGCCACCACACCTGGCACTGTGGAATGTGGTGCTGATTGCTGGTTGATTGCTGGTGGGCATGAGTCACCACGCCCAGCATTGTATGTGGTTACTGGGATTTAACTCAGGACCTTGCGCTTGAGAGGCAGGTGCTGGAACCTCTGAGATAAATCTCTGGCCCTTTCTCTTACTTCTTAAACCAGTAGAAAGACAAAAGGGATTTATTACTTATCTTTTTCATAAGAGCATGAGAGGTTTCCCTTCCAACCCCCACGGTAAACTGACTTAATCATTTTTATGTGAAATTACACCTAAGACCCTGATTCACAGCTTTGTACTCTTTACTGCCTTTCAAAAGACTCTCACTTTTCACAACATTTTAGGAAATGTCACATACATATTATAACAATCACTAATCAATTAGGGTAAGACCTTAATATTGTATTTTAATTTTTAATGTCTTTTAAAGAAATTATTTTTACACTTTATGCATTTTTATATTTTCGTTCAAATAGTAACCTATGTTACATCTAAATATGCATTATTTTAATAATTCATAAAATTAAGTTTTAGTGTGGTAAACATTGAGTTGAATGGAATCCTGGCTGAAGATACAGCAGCCACAATTACAGTTAACTGTACTCATTTGCTTTCCACGTGGCACTGTGGTAGCTGACTGAGCAACTGAAGAGAGTAAAGCTTTATTGAGAGCTTTGACAACAGTCTATTTGGTGAAGGCCGCATCACCACCCGATGTAGCTGATTCCTAATTATAGTTACACACTAGTGGAAATACTCTGCTTCTAAAATTTGGCATTTCAAATTATGAATAACAAATCAAATTGGAGTCCCTGACAAGTTCCTGTGTCTGTTTACTGTGAAGTGCTTGAGCTATTTTCAAGGGAAGAGTGATACCAAGATGAATGACATTTCTTGAATCAGAAAAACATGGTACTCTAAAACAATGCTGACTTGCTGTCTCCTTAGAAATTAACATCTAAGCTAGTGGTTGCAGCAAGTAAATGATGGCTGTCATATATCCGTGAAGACAAGAGGACTGACTTTTACCCCTAGGTCATGGGCGCATGTAATTATGAAAAATTCATTTTGCAAAATTGAATTTATAAGGCTGTTAATGAAAAAAGTACAAAAAAACAGTATGTAAATAACATCATGTTTCATATTATCCAGAGTAGGTAGCACTCAGAGAAATTCTGATATTTGTTAAGTAATTATTATTTCTCTACTAATATTATAAATTCATAGTTGGGACAAGGTTAGTGTTCTAGGAATTTTCAACAGAATGTGTGTGTATGTGTGTATACATATATATGTCATTGGATTCCATTGTTTATAATTAATATTATGCATAAAGACCTTTAAAACACAATTCTTTCAAAACATTCAGTCATACAACTAGATTTTGTACTGAAATCTTTAGTGAGTAAACATGATCACACACAGCACTGGCGATTTAAACCTGTAGAAAAAGTAGTATTCAGACTAAATCTCTACTTGGATTGAACTGGGTGTTTACCTATAGCAATCGTCAAAGAGGAAGATCTTGGAAAGGATGAGAGTTAAATGATACTCATAAATAAAAATACCTTTGACAGTGATTCAAAAATGACTGAATTTTAAGTCAAGGTGCATATCCATTACAAGGTAAAAGGGTTTTCCACTTCTTCTAACGTCACTGCACAGAGAGGTTGGCCCTTGAGGCGAGTTTCTCCCATGTTCTGGTGGAACTTACCAGTAGAGACGATGGGCCAGCGGGGTGCTCTGCAGGGAGCGATGCAGCAGGAGTCCCACCAGAGGACCCCGCAGGCTCCACTCGAACTTGAGGGCCTGCAACAAGAGACGATGATTTTACTCTCCTTCCTCAGGAACGAAATTACAGAAGAACACAGAGGAACTAAAGGGTCTTGAGAGGAAACCGGGGACAATGACATTGAGATTGTGATAAAAGGTTGATAATATATTTGATAGCTTTACATCTGAGTCTACCTAGTAACATACCACATCCATACTATGCAATTTGAGTTTCTATAGACTTGTTTTCTTTCCTTACTTATATTTTAGGTTTGTGGGGTATAAGTAAGACCCACTGAGTTCATCTATGCCCTGGAGGAGAATCATCTCATGCAACAGTATCAGGAGCAGTGTCTCTGGAAGCAAAAGTGGTATTACTGAGTAACAGATATTCCCACCCACGCGGGGATGAAATGCATGTGTGTGTTAAAGACTAATGGAAGCTACCAGCTGCAAGTCAGTATCAACCCGCAGATCTTGAAGCTTGATTTAAAGTTCCAAAGCCGACTGTTGCCATTCTGACTCATTTCCAAGTCCTCTCTCTGCCCTCTGCTGAGAGCTATTCTAAGGTTTATACACACTGATAGTAATCGCTGCTCCTAGCAACCTCAGGGATCCAGGAGGGGTCTCTAGGTGCCCTCTACAGGGACTGCACTGGGGCCAGTCTGCGCCAGGATCTCTAGTTTCATCCCAGCAATCTGGATGCGTGGAAATGAAAGTCGAATTCTCTTGGCATAAAAGCGCATTCCTGTTTAAGAGGCAAAGATCTATGTTCTTTAATTATTCAAGTACCCATTAAAGTCAATCTTTTTGTGTATTTGTGTCTATGTCTGGCCTGTGTCTTTGTCTGTCTGTCTCTCTTTCACACACACACACACACACACACACACACTGAAGTTAAGCCATGTTTTTATGTCATAGTCCAGGTAGAGGAAAAGTGGGTAGTCTGTTCCTTTACACACACTTAAGAAAGACCTCAAGATGTGAACTACCCTCAGGGGTGGGAAAGTGTGTAAGTTCATTAGCATGAGAGCACTATGATGGTTTCATGAAATTTGCACGAGTCCCTCCATGCTGACACTGTAGAAAGGCCTCGCCATTTGCTTCTCAAGCTGTGGCCATGGGCATCTTTACTTACTGGCCGGTGCTGAGCTGACTTGCTCTCGGGTTTTGTGTATGTGCTGAGAACATATGAGATGGGGCTGAAAAATACAGTGGATGTCTGAATTTTTAAAAAAAAATTATGAGGACCAGAGGGTTGCTCAGTGGTTCCAGCGCCTGCCTCGCAAGCTCAAGGTCCTGAGTTTGATCCCCAGAAACCACATACAATGCTGGGCATGGAGACTTACGCCCACCAGTAATCAATACCACATATCACAGGGCCGGGTGTGGTGGCTCACGCCTGTAATCCCAGCACTCCAGAGGCAGAGACAGGCGGATTGCTGAGTTCAAGGCTTGCCTGGGCTACATAGTGAGCTCAGAGCCAGCCTGAACTACAAGGTGAGACCCTGTCTCAAAAAAAAAAAAAAAAATTATGAGACTACAAAACATACTGTCTTTAATCCACTCACTTTGAACGCATTTATCTCATAGTTTCTGTCACTTTCTCAAGCAATTCTGCAAATCCTTTTCTGTGACTGTCTTTAGTTGTGCTGTCATGGCTACCTTGTGGTCCTGAATCCACTCAAAACATTTACCTTGCATGGTCATTTTGATTTTTGGGAAAAGCCAAAAGTTCCATGGGGTTAGATCAGGTGAGTAAGGTGGGTGGGTAAGACATACTGTAATGTTTCCATGAACCCACCTTTTCATTGGTTTGCACTCTGAAGAAGCATTTATCCTGTTTTGTTTTTGTTTGTTTGTTTTAATCACACCTTATAAAGATGCTGAGGAAAGAACACTTCCAGAACTGCTTGAAAAAGTGGCAAGAACAATGGGATAAGTGTATTTGAAGCAAGAGGGAGGGCTTTTAAGAGGGTTAATGACAATGTGTCTTTTACTATAATAAATTAAAAAATTGAAATACCATTTTTATCACCTTTTATATAACATATATACACACAAAAGATGTCCCAAAATTAACTTTTATGAGGCTTCTTCAAAATTTCTTTTCCAGGGCTGGAGATTTAGCTCAGTGGTTCTGGTGCCTGTCTTGCAAGTTCAAGGTCCTGAGTTTGATTCCAGTAACCACATACAATGCTGGGCGTGGTGACTCACGCCCACCAGCAATCAATACCACATACCACAGTGCCAGGCGTGGTGGCTCCCGCCTGTCATCCCAGTACTCAGGAGGCAGAGACAGGAGGATTGCTGAGTTTGAGGCTTGCCTGGGCCATATAGTGAGCTGAGGGCCAGCCTGAACTACAGAGCAAGACCCTGTCTCAAAAAAAAAAAAATTCTTTTCCATTATTTCTTATTAAACTCAATAACTAGTGCTCTTGAGTTGCTTTCCTTGCTTACACACTCCTTGTTTTAATCTACTGATACAATCTTCCACTAAATCCTGCCTCAATTTCTGCACACCACCTTATCAAGAACTCTATTCTTGGAATTTACTTGCATAGTTACAACCTGTGTTTTTAGTAGGTTTACATCTTTGTCTCATTTAATTCTTTGCTATGAACTACATGTTTGGTTTTCCTTCTGGTCTTGAGTCATTCTTTACTGTTTTATTATCCCCCTGCTTCATCCTAATACAAGAATTCAGAACAAAACTACCATAATCCCAGAAAATAATAAACAGGGTAGGACTTTTATGTGTTGGCAAATTTTAAGGTCAGGGTGGAGCATGAAAGTCTTCTTGTAAATTTTACAACAGATGTTGTTAAAATATTTTCAGTTTTTATTTATTTTCTAGTCACACCATTCATTGATTCTCACTTAGAATATGTTGAGTCCTTAGTTTTAATTAATTTAATTGCAGATTTATTTAATTTTGCCTCCTGTGTGTTTGCTATGTTGCATTCTGTGTACTTTCTTATGAATTTGAATTTTGAAGAGTATGGCTCTCACAGGTATTCTTGGGGCCCTTTGTGTTGATTGGGGATTTCAAATGAGGCTCTATGTACTCTTGAAAAAACCTACTCTTCTGAGTTGGGTTAGAGACTGCATGCTCCTTAACCTTGTGAGCTCTGACATAGTGACCCAAATTGGATTATTTCTTTCCCTCCCTGTACTGTTCTGCTGCACTGAAGGAAGTTGCTACTATAAATACTGGTAGAAATAGCGATGGCGTAGCTAGTTCCACACTCGAACACTTCCCTCTTGTGGAAAACTTCAGAGAAATTCATATTGTGTGTGCAAACTAACATGGTATTAGATTTTATTTATAGGTTCTTCTTTACCATTCTAAGAGTCTTCTGACAGTGGTCAAAAATGGAGGCACCTCGAATTTAAAACACCTTCAAACCTTATATAAGAAAACACCTGAGTTTGAAAAGCAAAAACTAAAACATAACGACCAATATTTTCTAATTCTTCTAAACCAGCACAGAGAAAAAAATTATCATCATAGTTTGGGTATTCAATCTCTTACATGCTCCTTTGTAGTAGGTGTAATTTAATTGTTAATCTTTTATCATATTCAAACTGTGTCTATGCTTGCTCATATTTCCTGTTTACATTCTTTTCTAAAATTATTCTAACATTATAATATTCAATGTTATTAAAATGTACTAGGGACAACAGAGTTTGTATATTAGAATTACTTTTATAATATTTATAGTCAATATTAGAATTCTCTCTGGGAGAATCACGAGGAAGTGCCCAGAAAATAATTACTTCTACAATAACTTTACTGGTTAATTTTGACACAATAATTTTACTGGTTAATAATGACATAATCATGGGAAGATTTTACCACAAAGTTTCTTGTTTTTTCCTGGCTAGTTAATAAGTAGACAGTTTTGATTTTTTTTCCTCTTTTTCTCCTATATGCCTTTCTGTTAATATACCAGTTTATGCTAGGGAATGTCTGCTTTCTTCACATTGACATATACACTATAATTTAGTTCTCTGGCTGGCTGAATACCACTTTGAAATAGTCTGTTGTGGATTCATTGGGAATTGATGCAAAATCATTAGTTAAAATCCCAGAATCCTTTGGCAACCTTGAAGTTCTTACCTGAACGAGCTGTGGGAGATACTCCAGTAGTTCATCGTTCATCAGCTTGTCCAGTTGTTGGACAGCCACTTCACGAATTTCTTGATCTGGAAAACTGATACACAGTGAATATGTATATAAAGTAAGGAATGCTACATATCAGTGAGAACAGAGACTGAATTCCACATCCATTACAGAAGGTAAAATAATAATCCATAACAAATTAGAATAATCATTTGCACCGAGAATGTTTTCCTTTTTCATATTATATACTTTCCAGTGGACTACAGTAGAAAGCTATTCCCACTAGACTTCAGAAAGATAGGTTTTCAGATCCCCACCAGCTTTGTGAGCTGTAAGAAGGGGATTATGGGATATCTAAAATCTTGTCTAAAACACGGAGGTCTTTATTTTCGATTTAGCCCAACATTTGTTAAATAATTACCAGCTGGAGATTTGATAGTCTGTGATTAAATTTGGTATCTAATATTTTAAAACTGGTTTTGGCCAGAGTTTAAGGAACATCAGAAGTCCAAAGTACTTTACAGCAAATAAGCAAGCATCATTTACTAAGAATAAATGTCACTAGATGGATGTTCTTGAAGTTAACCATGTTTTACTCATTTCGGAACTGCATAATCCTGTTCTAAGATACAACACTTAATAAACGACTGTTATTAAGCTAAATCTGTGAAGGTAGTTAGCACTGTAAACTATATTCCAAAGACAATTTTATTCTCAGGTAGGCTCCTCATAATCATCACCTTGTTCCATCAGAAGGTTAAATTCAATTATCTCAGAGTCCTGGGAAGGGTCTGGACATAACTTTGGGACCATAGTGAGATGATTTTGAGATCATTTCATCTATTGCCTTGATGTGATTAGATATAACTAGGGCTCTGGTGAGAATAATTAATTTTACATGAACAAGCTTTTTAAAACAAAAACTTAATGGTTTAGTGTAAAATTGGAGTAAACTACTGATAGTAACTTATTTAAAAAACATATTAATGGATAAACAAAATCTTAAATTCCTTGAGGGCTCTGGAGATTGCCTCCCAGTACAGTGGAAGCCAGAAAACTTTAGGCTTTAATGTGCAGTCACTTTTTAGGATATTAGATTACTGAAGGGTGAAATGAATAGTACGGAGGTAGAGGGAAGGAAAAGTAGCATTGCTCAGAGCCCCGCAACTGCCCTTGACAACAGCTTGAAATGTGATGCTAAACAAGCATGAGTTTTTTAAGTTAAAAGAAGAAACAAATAGGCATTTTAATTGTAAGAAGAATTTCACTTTTAAGATGAGTCACTTAAAACTCTTACTTCTGACCCACAAATCATTTTCCAAATACATGTCTTCTCCCTTTGAATAGCCTAGCAACAAGATCTAGTGAGAGACACATCTAGGGTGGCACAGCTAAGCTCAGAAGACCTCAGCCTAACATCGTTCCCAGACAGAGCAGAAGGCTGTGATCAAAATGCAAAGCCAGAAGATGCTAGTTTATTTCAGCACATTAAGACTTGAGATTCTCCTAACCAAATGCAATTGACTCTAATTTATTGCTCTCCTTTACTAAACCATTTGCCTGAAGCTCATAGACATCAAGGTCAGTTTGAGGCCAGTCTGCAGCCTCCAGGGAACAGTTACTTGCTCTACTTGTTGCCTGGGCGATGACTTGCTAAGTCAGACGCTAGTCACTCATGGTGTTTTGTGTGTCTATTTTACCTTATTGATATTATGAGAAAAAAGAAAGAACAATAGGGCATGAGCATAACAACCAAACAGAACTCTTTGGAAAACACTGTTTCTAATTACTCCCATATACTAGATTGTAAAACTCATGAAATCATAATTTTTGGTTTATGTTGCTCACAGTGTATTCCCAACACCTCTAGATTTGTGACATAATTAGCCTCAGAGAATTTGTGTTTAACCTGCTTTTTCATGGCCTCTGAACTCAGGCACAGATCGGTGGACAAATTTGTTCCCCAAATGCTGGCATTTCTTCCTTGTCTAAAACTATTTAAACATTCCTTTGGAATATGGTTGTTGGCATTTCATGGTCGATAGGTTGCTCCTCAGCGAAGCAAGAGTGACCCACATTAGTTCTCAGAGTTTGGTCTGATATTTAGAGATTGAAATGTAATAGAAGATTTACAGCCTGTTTTGAGATTTCCACAACCCAGGTTAGCACTTTTCCCAGTGATTTGATTTGTTCAAAAAATACCTATATAATTCTTGGCAATCATAAACTAGGGCACTCTGCGCAGCAATTCTAACTTTGGGACTATGAGTCATTTCAGCAGCAGGTATTATGTTATGCGTCTAGGGAAGAAGCAAAAGTACTGTTGGAAGATTCATTAGGATAATGTCCACTACTTCCAGGCTTAGATATTTCTCCCTCCTTATAATCAGTGAGAACATATTTTGTTGCAATATCATTAGTGGAGATATAGTTTTAGATCTGACAAATGATCAGATCACTCTAATGGTATTATTCACTGCACAGGTCATGTAAAATGATCAATTCTCTGGGATCTTCTGAAGGACAGGCCCTCCTACACGTGCACACACACACACACACACACACAGTATTTTGTTTAGCACAAAATGTGTTTATTAATACTATTTTCAATGAGTTAATACTTTTAAAATATTTTGGTTTGGATTTTTATTTTGATAATTGATGATAGGTATAACCCATATAAACAAAACACTTTAAGGTCTTCAACAATTTTTAAAGCACTGTGGAGTAATCACTAAGGAATTACCTAAAACCTGAACACTGTCCATTGTCTGGTGAGAATAATGACAAAAAAACAAAAAGATTCCTTGGGGACTGAGACTGTTATCATTGCTAGACTTTAAAATGTGGGTGAACACTCAAGAGGTGAAAATATGACATGAAATTAAAGCAGTGTCAAGATAAATATTTTCAGAAGATTTTCAGCAAAATAGTGACAGCATATCTTGCCAATAATGTAGAGTAAATGTAAGTTTTTGGGCCAGGCAGAGGGTTAATTTGAAATGGCAGCAGCTATGTGTACAGGGGGGAAGGCAAACAAGTCTTCAGGTACTTGTGGCTCAAGTGGAGGCAGTGACTGTCCAGTAGCCAGGACTGACTGGGTAACAGTGGTTTTTAAACTTTGAAAGATTGTTGAAGACTCCAAAGAGTTTTGCTTATATGGCTTACACCTGTCATCACTTACCACAATAAAAATAAGACCAGAATATTTTAAAAGTATTAATTCATTGAAAATAGCATTATTAAACCCACTTCATGCTGACCAAAACACTGTATTTCTATGAAAAATAGTCATATTTTCTAAAACAAAGGGAATCTTTAGGGACAAGTGGTGCTGTTTCAAATTTCTGTATGTATTTTCAGTGTCTGGGTCCATAGAAGAAACTTAGTTTTCTTATCTGCTTCTATAGTGCAAATCGTGTAACCTTGAGAAACTACACTCATGAGCGAATGAATATGATATAGACAAATAATACCTTGAAATCATTATGGAAATTTTTGGCTTGGTGACATTCCTGTAGAGATCTTAGGCAGATCTTTGGGAGCCTGGATGTGCAAGTCTACTTTGTATGTGTCTCTGCCACGTACAAAGGGATCCTAGCCAGAAATCCATACCTGTGGTCTGGATCTAAAATAGTGGAGTATCAGCCAGTGCCTCCCCTGGGTACAAACTGGCTCGGAAGTCATCTGACCAACAATCATATTTGCAAATCACCATTTATTTTCTCTCTTCCTAAATCTTTACAGTTCTTCTCATCTCCGAGGCTTGCAGGCACACTACAAAGAGTCAGGCATACTTCAACAGGGCCGGCGGTGTCATGAAATGAAATTTCAACAGAAAAATCATATTGTTTCAACTTCTTCCAGCTGACTTATTATTTTTTGTCATTTCTGTCCCTTTCTTTTTTTTTCTGCCTATATCATTGTTTTTCTATTTTGTTCCTCTTTTTCTAGTTTGAAAATTATATAGGAACAATATCTTATTCAAAGACCTTTTGAAGTGATAGGTGAAAGCTAAATGTGATGTAACAAATGCCAACCTTTAGAAAAAGCAACTTTGAGTAAACTGAAAAGGAAAGAAATCTGAGATCAAATTTAAGCATAATAGAAATGTCAGCCTTCGGAACACACAGCAAGAATCCATGCAGAATGCCACAAGGCCATTCACAGTTAAAAGCCCCAATGTCAGGTTAGAATTAGAAAACTATTAGAACTGCAGAACTGCTTCTCCAATAGGTTTTGAGTCTGATGACATCCAGCATCAGTTAGAAGAGAAATGTCAATATGAATACCACCGCTATGTTTCTAGCACTAAAAATAATCAGATGTGACAGAAGAATTTTTTTCCAAGCAAAATGATGATGAGTCTTTAAGATGACTGTGAATGTCTACTGAATCAGTGATGTCCTTTCCAGGGTCTTTACATGGTTATAGAATATTAGAACCCAAGGGAACTTGGGCACGTAGTGTAGGCCTCTTATTACATAGATAAAAGATCTGAAATTCACAGAATTTAAAGTTTTTCCTAGGATATCTGTGGCACTGAAATGAGAATCCAAATTATGCAGGAGTCTAGGCCTTTTTGATATTTTGACTAGATTTTACCATACTATTTATATAAAATTGCAAGCCTAGTTTGAGTGTATCATTTCTGTATTATATTATGAATTGATCAGTGGAGACATAGAGCAATGAGGTGTGTAATTTGTCTAATTGGCCTAGGGTATGGTCCTGGTCATGGACCAAAAGAAATAATAATCCTAGACTTAAAGAGAAATAAAACCTATATATGTTTCTTTCCTGATGGGTTGTTTATGAACTGTCATACAGAAATTTGGAATTACACATATAGTCATGATATTAATGAATGAAAATGGCAACTTGTAATGAAAGAGAAGTTCTTGATTTTGTTCCTCTTTTATGATTACACTTAGATTCTACTTATAGACAAGCTTAAAAAGTCACTGACATAAAGTGAGTGTGTTCACCATATAAATTCAGTGTTTGGATGCATTAAACATGAAATGCAAAAGAAGTATGACAGACCAAAAAAGACTAAGGGATTGCGAGTCTAAATATCAAGGCTGTTCTTTTATCCCTTATGGTTTTTCACTAAGCAAATTCATGTGTATCCTTGTCTTAATTTCCATTCTTTTGTGGATGAATTCCACATTGGGGTCTTTAGTTTAGACCTTCTTTGAACCAGTGGAACTGCAGATTTAACCCTTTCAAACACACTGTAATGGTAGCATATCCAATCTGAACAATGAGATACTTCATTTAAAAGTTGCTATCTAATGTACCCTGTCATGGTAAATGTTTTTAATATCACAGGGTGAAAATGTAGCTGTAATTCTTGATAGCTTTCTTCTCCATTGTCCCCAGCTCCACACCCACTCCTTTATTGTTATTCCTAAATGTTTTCTCATTTTGTTCCTTTTATTGCTGCAACATGGTCACCTTCCTCTGCCGTGTCACTCTTCCCTGATGCCTGCACCTTTCCTGTAGCTTCCTAACTAGACACCCCTAAGCTGCATTAGCTTCTCTTACCAAATATGTATGTCACTCAGAAACTAGCAGTGTCTTTACAAAATGCAAAACTGTTCAAAATATTTTCTCACTTACAATCATCTGTGTCTTACCATTGATAATGGAATAAGAGTCAAGTGGCCCAAACTGGCCCTCCTTAGAAGTCTGGATCACAGTCATCCAGAGACACCTCGATGTGGTGTTTCCTTTTCTATGACGCACTCTAGCCTGACTCTGGGCATATTGGTCTCTTCTAGTTGCTAAGTGCCATCACTTTCCAGTACCTGGGCACATCTAGGTAACCTCAGCCCAAAGACTTTTCTCTTTCTCTCATGTTACTTTATTCTCACACCTCACGTTGCATCTGAGCTCAAGCAACTCCCTGAAGGGACAGATTCTTCCCGTGTTGAAGAAAAGATTTGTTTCCTTTGTTAAATGTGAGACCATAGAACCATGAGACATTCTTTTAGAAATGTTGTAACAGTTGTTTTGCAGTTATAGTTTGGTAATGGCCTCTTCTATTTCTCCACCAACTCAGAATTCCATCAAGACTCTGTTTCTTCCATGAAGCAGACTGTTTGCAAATAAAAGTATCCATAAACCGAATTACCACTGTGTTCTTCATTTGAAGACATTTCTTAAATTTTTTAAGTCTGATGCATGACAAATAAGCATTGAAATTAGATGTATCTGCTCCACCATGAAATACTTGTCAACATAAGCAGGCTGTTAATACATGCATACTGAAGAAACGGATGAGCAAAATGTGCTTCCATTTCTTCACCTTTATAGTGGGAATCAGTAAAATAGGGGAACTGTGGAAGTTAGTAATAACCTTAGAAAGGCTGTTATATACATCAGATTATGTAATGTGGTAAAGCGGCTTTATAAATCTTGTCAACAAATGTGAAATGTTTTATGTTGCTCTTTTATCAGTTTCATAATATAAATAATTTTAGGACAATAGAAATAACATGATACCATCATATGTTAATGGAAATGAGACATAACCGTCCATATTTGTAATTTGACAATGAAAGCATCTGAAAACTTTAAACTCTCTTAAAAATACAACTATAAAGAGGATATTGATGATGATGATGATTGGTAGCCTTTACTGGATGCTTTCATAAGTACTTTGCCTTATTTAGACAACACTCCTAGAAAATACACAATGCTATTTCTCTGCCCTTTAGAGGTAAAGAAATCTGTCCAAGTTGTCCAGGTATTGTGTGGCTGAGTAGATATATCTAATTTCAATGCTTATTTGTTGCTCATCAGACTTAAAAGAAATTTAAGCAGTGTCTTCAAAAGTGCACAAAGACAAGATGCATGTGCTGAGACTTCTGCACTTCCACCCTCCTCATTCTCAGTTTACCATCCTGAGTTCTTGATGGAGTCAATGGTGTTTCAGTCATGGATACTTTTATTTGGAAACAATTTGGTTCACAAAAGGAAGCATTTGGCAAAATTTTGTTTTTGTTTGTGAACTCTGCATTGGATGCCAAACATGGCCATGCCCATCTTCTTCAGAATTTTGGATCAATTAAGTTTGTGAACCGAGATACCTCTGTATTGGCATTTCCACATTTTCCTCTTGCACATACATAACCGGTCTATAACTTCTGTCACATTTTTTCTTCCCCCCACCTGAGAGAAAGGAGCAGATACAATTTCCACTTGCACTTTTTGTTCTAGGCTATTGGCTTTTGAGACCATTTCATTTTGGCATTTTACCTGTCTTCTGCTTTACTTATTTTCCTTTTATATGTCCTCCCTCTCAGGTTGTAAACATGCCTGAAGTGTTTTGATTTAAATGGTCATATAAACTCCAAGTCTCAAATTTTTTTTTTTTTGAGACAGGGTCTCGCTTTGTAGTTCAGGCTGGCCCTGAGCTCACTATGGTGCCCAGGCAAGCCGCCACGAACTCAGCAATCCTCCTGTTTCTGCCTCCCGAGTGCTGGGATGACAGGCGTGAGCCACCACGCCCAGCATTGTGGTATGCCGTGTTGATTGTTGGTGGGCGTGTCTCCACGCCCAGCATTATATGTGGTTACTGGGGATCAAACTCAGGTCCTTGTGCTTCCGAGGCAGGCGCCGGAACCACTGAGCTAACCCTCTGGCCCTCAAATTTTCTTTTCTGATGTCCTCTACCTTGAGCTTTGTTCTTGCCTTTATCAGCAGTCTGTCTTTATTTCTCTCTCTTTTACCTCAGAAACTTGAAGCATGGAATTTGGCTTCATTGTTACAATCTAATTAAGCAATTCCACCTCTAAATGCATATCCAAAGAAAATGAAGTTGAAGAATTAAAGAGACATCCATACTCTAATGCCAGTTCAGCATTATTCACAGAAGCTAAAATATGAAAGCAAGCTAGGTGTCCATCAATAAATGAGTAAAGAAATACATTCTATACACATAGTGGAATAGTACAGAGACAAAGAAAACAATGCCATTTTTATAATATAGGTGAACCTGGAGGATATTAGAGTAAATAGATATTATCCAGAAGAGCAATAGTATATGATGTCACTTATATATGAAATCAACAAATGTGTAGATTCCATAGAAACAGTGTAGAAAGGTAGTTATCAGAGGTTGGTAAGAAGGATGAGAAAAGCAGAGATGACTAAAGGGTATAAAGTTGCAGTTAGACTGAAAAGGTAAAGTTGTGATTTATTGTACCAAATGGTAACCACAGTGAGTAGTAATACTGTATTGTATATTTCCAACGTGTGAAACAAGAATATATTTTAAAAATTCTTATCATACTGTAATCCCAGCAGTCGGGAGGCAGAGGCAGGAGGATTGCTCAGTTCACGGCGGCTTGCCTGGGCACCATAGTGAGCTCAGGGCCAGCCTGAACTATAAAGCAAGACCCTGTCTCAAAAAAGCAAAAAAAAAAAAAAAAAAAATTCTTATAAAAGTGATTAGTTGGAGATTTTAGTGTTATTTAATCTTTATGAAATGTTTACATATATAAAATATCATATTATGTTCCATAAATGTATTTACTATTGTCAATAAAAATAAAATTTAAAATCTCCCTACACTCACAAATACCACCAGTGGCCACTCTACTTTCAAATCCTAACACAATGTAATACTTCTCTAAACCTTTTGAAAGTCTTTCAGGAGTGTTCAACTATCACCCTTTTTGGCAGTTTTCCACCATCTTGTCTATTTTTTCTCTCTGGGCTTTTAAAACTATGTACTACCCTTAAAATATTTCTGCTTTCCAGAAGAAGAAATATTGGCCTCTGTCAATATTTCCTCAGTGTTTCCATGCAGTACCTGTTTCACATCCTC
>PVIC010033505.1:0-20111 GCA_004025085.1 Thryonomys swinderianus | reverse complement strand
ATATCCCCAGTGTACCAGAATAGGAATCTTTCCTCAGCAGCATTTGCTTGAGGCCTTTCCAGGAGAGCTGATGGTAAACAAATGTGAGATGTTGGTGGTGGCAGGAGATTTCTGTGTCATTTTTGTCGCAGACAATGCTTGAGAGTAGGAGGACAGTTGGAAAAGTTCTGAAATTTTAACTTCAATATTTGATCAGAAGCGATAAATTTAATTCTCTTTTCTGATGAGCCTATGTCACAATTAAATACCAAACAGAGGTTAAGGTACATAGTAGAGCACAGGAAACTTGTTCATTAATCAAGGCCCTGTTTACCCATCTGCTTCTGAAGGATATTTACTCATTAACTTGCATAAAATCCTGTTTGATAACAGTTGTCACTTTGTGACAATGTTGATTCCACTTGACTCTGTCTGCTTCCCATTAAGCCCCCCAAAATGTACACTTTAAAAATTAATCTCCTTTTGTGTCAATAAAATATTAATATTCTTTATGAATTATATGTAGCAAATTAAAATATGCCTTCTAATGATTTAGAGGTCATCTCTTGAAATTTTTATGTATTTTTCTTTATGATCACTCTGAATGCATATGTATTCTCAGTGTGGGTATTAATATGTGTGTGTATTTGCAAAATTTGTAAAAGTAGGACCCTATAGTCTGTCACTGATTTCATGATTCTATAGGTCTTTACAACTAATTATATATTGTTTATGGGGAAGACTTTAAATAGCTATAGCATAAGTTGCTTTCTTGCTGTTGTAATATCTAGCTGTCCCCTGAAAGCCTCATGCAGTCATAAGTACAGTGCTAAACTCAAGGGTACTAGGATTGAGGGTATGTAGCTACCCACCCTAGGTAATCTGCATAAGATAAAAGAAGCAGAAAGAAGCTGTTGAAGGTTCCTCCCCTTCTCTCCTTGCTTTTGCTGTCTTTAGCTGCTAGGAGCCTTTGCCCCTGTGCTACCCTCCCTTGGAGCCAGCCAGTTATGCAGTGAAACATATACAAATCGTAACCCAAATAAACCTTTCCCCCTTTAATTTTGAGTGTCAAGTATGATGTCTCAGCGAGGAGAGAAAAGTAACTAAGACACTATCCCATGCTGTATATAACCAAGTCTCTTTAATGAAGTACTTGACCATGAAATTGTGTTACTATTCACAGCATGCCAGTGAACATCCTCCTCCCACACCAGCCTTTCAATACAAATCCACAGAGATGGAACACTTTAACATTTTAGGGATTTTTAAAGCTTATTATTCATGCTGTCAAATTGCACCACAGGAAAATTGTATCAATTTACACTAACGGTATTTACAGGAATGCTATACTTTTCTGCCATCTAGGCTTTTGGGTACTGCTGTATATTAAATATTTTTCACTTTGATTCAAAATCTATTACTAAATTCAATATATAGCCTTTGTATGTCTCAGTTTTATAATTCATAAGACAGTCCTAGTAATATTAGCAAGTATTGAAATAAATTTGTTAATATTTGCAAAGATATTTAGAACTGTGACTTCCAAAAGAGTGAATATTCAGTTAGTATTGGCACAAATCGTTATGGGCAAAAAAAAAAAAAAAAAAAAAATGGCATCTGTTTAAAATTTAAAATTTTTTGTTTAATAATGAATTTGAAATGTCATGAGGTTGTCAATGAATATTTCTTCCTTAAATCACCTGCTTTGCCCTTTTGCTATTGTGGTGTTTATGAGTTCATTATATATGAAAGGCATTGTTTTCTCATTATTTAAAAATTTATGTCTTTTACTTCCACTTTCTATTTATGTTAACAGAAAATTTAAACATTTAGTGCTAGTGATAAAATGCAATTTCAGTTTTTTGTCTTAATATATAAGAAATAGCTGATGATATTATTACTCAGCAGAAACCATGGGCATGTCTGCCAAATATTTAAGGGTATTTTACATGGCATATATATGCAAGTGCTGGGTGGTTGCTCTGGGAACCAAATGTTTTCTTTGTGCCTTAACCTGTTATGCCATTAGTTTTGTTTTGCTTTCCAAAAAGAGTGTAGTTTTATTTTTCTTTTAATTATAATGAAGATGTAAATTCTGGTATCTAGGTAGTTGGCAAATGTTTAAACTTCTTTTAGGGATTTTTAGTTTTATTGCATTCTAATGCATAACTATGGCCTTTATAATTTATACCTTGGAGGAACATAATATGATTTTCTTGTACATGGTCAGAATTTCTGAATGTTTCTTAGAAATAGCATAATACCTTTTACAAAGTGGTCATTTGGTTATATTTGTACAATCCATTATGCTATTGATTTTTATGGATGAAGTAAAAGGAAGATGTAAGTAACAAAATGGATATGGTTCATCTGCACCTCCTTTGTACTGTTAATTAAGACTTGGATCAGAATCTGCTGATGTATGGAATAAGGATACACTAAAGGATGCTTTGGAAAGAGAAGCCAGCAGGTGTCTCCAGGCCCTGTGCAGCCCTCTGCAGAGGCAGAGTGCAGAATGAGAGCCCTTTTTTAATTTAGTATCCTTGAGTTGTCAAGCACTGCAAATGCTGAGCTTAAGATATAACAAGAATTACTTTGTAGATTGATATTATTTTACTTTCCATATAACATTTCCTCTTTATCGATGGAAAGATTCGTTTTTTTCTTACATTGTTCCATGTGGTCTCTGTAGGATTTCACCTGTCTCTATCAGGGTTTACTTCCAGCTTGAATATTGATGGAAGATCCCAAACTTTTAGTTCTGTACGCATCTCAAATCTTGCCTTATTCTTGCTTTTAATTCTGGATCACTTTTCCTAGACACACCATTACATAGCTGGTTTATTTATTTATTTATTTATTATTATTATTATTTTTTGAGATAGCATCTCAATTTGTAGTTTAGGCTGGTCCTGAACTCACTATGTAGCCCAGGCTGGCCTTGAATTCACAGTAATCTTCCTGCCTCTGCTTCCTAAGTGCTGGAATTACAAGTATTGTTCCACCATGCCTGACTGTAGCTAATTTAAATTTATTGTTTATTATCCAAAGCAGGTATCAGCTGCTCAAAAATCTTTCTTAATGCTCTTGGCTGGGTAGGATTGAGAAAAAAAAATCATTCTTTTACTTTATTACTGAACTTCTACAGTTTTATAATTGTAGGTCTGTGTCTTTCTACCTGAATATAGCATCAGTAACATGATACTGTCATCATATATTTCCTGGCACATAGTGATACTCAGGTAATACATGCTAAATTATAATTTTAAAAGGTATTTGAAAATATGAGAGAAAATGAAAATTAAACCTATTAAGACACAGATATAAAAACAGAAGTGGATAGGTTCTAAGCTGCTTAAGAACAGTAGTTTAAATTTATTCATCAATATGTCCCCCTATTGACAGTTTTCCTAGATGATAGAAGGAATTTATAAACATATATAGAGGAATAAATTGGTTTACCAACTCTTAAGTAAAACCTGTCATACATTGGATAATGACTTGAATAATTTTTTGAACATTTCTTCCAAGTCTGTTTTTAATGATCAGAGAAAGATATCTGGTTCCTCACTTGTTTTCAGTGAATTCTTCTCATCATTCTATGGTTGGAAGCAGACATTTGTTTGCATTTGGACTACATTAGGATTCTGCCAAAACCGGAAAAGGTGATCTCAATTTCTGATTTTACTCTGTAGTATGCTCAGATCATGCTCTCCATTGCAAGTTTCAGCGAGAGTTTTCCATCTGTCCCACTTATACACTGTCTTGTGTGAAATGTGCTGTACTTTTGAGAAGGAAGTGGAGACATAATCAACAGGCTGTACTCAGGAGGGGAAGGAATGTACTTCATCTCCGCATCTCCTCAATATGAATTGTAATGATACAGACTCAATAGCCGTGAATTAAAGTCAAATGGTTGAACATGAATGTCAACACTTTTAAATGGATTGCCTTTTTTTATTGTGTGCTGCACATTTTTGTCAAGGGAATTTGATAATTATAAACTGCAACAATAATGAGGTTTTGAATATTCATAGGCAATTAAAATGCCTCTATGCATTTTAGGAGTGCCCTGTGGAAGTGTAACTCATTTTTAGAAATAACTGGGTTGTAATAATCAAATTCCCAGATATTCTGTTTAAAGTGAAGAAAGATCTAATTTAGTAATGCTTTTATATACTAGAAAGGTTGATACTCAAGGTTACTAGTGGCATGCCTAAATTCTAGTGAAGTCATTTTGACAGAATATATGCTTATACTTCTGCATCCTTGAAGATAGACTCTAAAAAATATACTTTTTTCAGTTTTGTAGACCTCACCTTATAGTAGTGTAGTGACAGAGAGCTTCTAGTTTAGCACAGTGTGGCAGACTTGCTAGCTCTCACTGCACCCAGTTTTCCTTCTTCCAAAGAATGCAGCTACACAACACTCCCAGCCTACATTTCTAGGTCCCATAGATGGTGAAGCTGCAAGTGGCAGAACAGACCAACAAACAGAATGATGAGAGGCTCTATTTCTGCCAAGATCTTCAAAGCCATGATATCCCAATGCTTCCCCATTGAGAGAAGATATCCTCCTATAATTGTATACTATTTCTGTGTAACATCTTACCACAAAAACTTAGTGGCTTGAAAATAACATGAATTTTTATCCCGTGATTTCTGGGTATCTAGTAAAATTAGATCTTCTTCACAGGTGTCATCTTTCAGGCCACAATGAAGATATTGTTTTAGGCCATGGCCTCCTCAGTGGCTGGTGGCAGAATTCAGGTCCCATAGATGCAGAACTGAGTCCATTAGCTCCTACAGTCTGACTTTCCTTGCTATATGGTTTAGGTCACAACATATAAGCTTGCTTTTTCAAGGCCAGAAAAGAAAACTGTCTCAAGAAATTTAGGAAGGCTGCTTATGCAAAGGAACATAATTACTGGAAGGATTGTGCCAGCATATAACGTCATCAAAGGGAGATCTGCCCTCTATAGTTGTGCAGAGAGTTGTGTAGCATATCAAAAGGCATGTATTACATAGGTGGACATGTTGTGGGTCGTGTGAGAACTTTACCTGCTTCAACTTCCAAATAGGAAGGTGGGTGGGTGAGCCATGGTGCTATTATAGAAAGATGAAGGGTCAGAGGAAAGATTGTCCTTGTCCAAAGGACCATTTGACCATCATTGGAGACTACTATACTCCTATCATTTTAAAATCTCTGAGCACAGTATACCCTGATTTGCCTTTGACACTTGTGAAAGCATGTTTCCCTTGAGATTTAATTTTAATAGTGCTTTCTTTAACTCTTAAGACTAACTCAGTCTGCATGATAAATTTAATCTGCTACCTATTTTAGACCTATTATAGAAGAGGAATAACAAAGACTGAAACCATCCAATTTTAAAGGAAATCTCTTTGTACTCCAGTATTTAGTAATCAAACTTTTAATAATTTGAATTCTGTATAGCAGATCTGGCTACAAAGAGAAAATGCTATTTGGCATAACATCAAAGTCAGACCCACTCATTGTTTTTCTTTCTCATTATTAATTAATAATCAGGCATCCTGGTGTATAAACTTCAAAATCTTACAAGGTTTGAGAGGAAGATAATTTCTCCAATACCAGTCAACTTAATGACAGTAAGAGAACTGAGTTGCAGCACTCAAAGTTAAGGGCCACTGTACTGTGTAGCAAAATGTTTTTTTCAAAATAAATATTAACTTGCCGGGCATGGTGGCTCAGGCCTGTAATCCCAGCACTTGGGAGGCAGAGACAGGAGGATTGCTGAGTTCGAGGCTTGCCTGGGCTACATAGTGAGCTCAGAGCCAGCCCGAACAACAAAGCGAGACCCTGTCTCAAACAAACAAACTAAACAAAACAAAACAAAAATAAATAAATAAATAAATATTAACCTGCAAAGTCATGTATTTAGGCCTCTGACCTCTGCAGTCTTCATCCTGACACCCTTCATCCTGACATTCTGTTACACAGGTGACACCTGACACCTTTATCCCGACACCTGTAGTCTTTACCACAGGTACCTCCAGTGGATGGGCAGTAAAAATGAGCAGTACAAAGAGATCAGAGATGTTAGAGAAGTCAGTGCAGGTCTTCTGGCGGAGAGGAGGAATATGAACTAAACCCCAAAGATCCAGCAATGGGGGAAAGCTCAGGGTCTCATGCCTGCATGCGGTGTTAGGAATTCTATGACAGCTTCCTCCTGGCATTTGTTGTTTTTCCAAGGTAAATTAATATAGCACATTTTAGGTTTTTGTTTTCTGAGTCTTTTCTTGTGATTTATTGATGCCCTTTTTCTTTACTAATTCATCATTTTGGGGAGTTGGTGCATATACTTAATATAGCTTATTTCTTGTAATCCTCTACCCCTCCCTTCCTCCTCTACTTCCCCTTTTTCCATTTCCATTCTCATTGATATTATTAATTTTGCTCATGTTTATGGTATATAATGTCCACATTTATTGAGATTATTGGATCTTACACACGGAATATCTTTCCTCACAATTTAATGTACAAATTATGGGGTTAGTTTTGGTGGATTACTACATGCACATAACACACTTGATCAATGTTATTCTCTCCTCACCCCTTGCACTTCCTTGCCATGGCTTCACATTGCCAGGTTCAATATGTAGAACATACTTTGGTCATATCCATCTTCCCATTACGTCTCCGTACTTTTACTTTCAGAAGTGTTTGCTCTACTCACTGCTCACTGTTAGCTGAATCACTAGTTTCTGAGAACTATACATCACATTCTTTGGGATTAGTACTAATGTTTCCTTTTACCATTTTCTCCATCATGAATCTAAAGTCAGTGTTAAGATCTTGGCATTAGTTAATGATTGAGAAAACTTTATCTCATGTTTTCTACACTTCATCTGTTTTTTACTGGGTTATTTTTAATTCTTCCACACATTTATTTTATTTGCTCCCATATGATCTTCTTTAAAAAGCCATCACTATTCTGTGTAGGGAAAAGAAAAATTATTGTAGCGCCAGTCTCTTTCCTTATTTCTACTTGGAGTGTTTCAGTAATTATAAAAATTTTCTACAAGTGTAAATAACATCTGAAATGAAATCCAAGGAGAATCCAGTAATGTTTAAGGGAAATGACTTCATTATAATTGATGCAGATTTCAGGGCAGAAAATCCAAAAGCATGTCATCTCTAAATGGTTTTCTTCGGTTTCAGTGTTGTCTTGGAGTGAAGTCATCTGACAGTTTTAAAACCTTAGTGATGAAAAATGGTGCTTCCCACCCTTAAAGAATCCCACACAGGTGAGCAAGGAAAATAGAGTGCCTTCTATTTTTCTTCACAAGTGTTTTATGAACGACTGGCAGTTTACCACAGTACGACTCTCTAACCCTTTCTTGCTGTCATCATAACTAGCATAAATGATATTTTTACGGGAACTGAACTTTTGAAATTTTTATGAAGGCAAGTTAAAAGGAGACAAATTTTGAAAGGGAATAAATCTACAAATGATAAATTCTTCATAGTGTATCCCTCAAAGTATCAAAGGTACCGTATACCAATTTACTTTAATAGTATAATTGTCTACCTTCTCATCCCTAAGTAATACTTACTTCAATGACTTAGGTCCCACTTCCAGAATAGTCTTATCAAGTGATCATTTCCTCTTGTGAAGAGGCATACCATCAGAATTGGAAGCTCAAAGTGCATATCAAAGATGCCTCTGTCAGATAAAGGGGATATTTCTTGTTACCTTAAATTGGGATGAAAAAGCTTTAAAGTAAAGGACATTAAGAGGAAGTGGCCTTTACTTTGCTATCTCACTATAAAATTCTGCCATTTGGGGCCTCAGGACTGCACTCGTACCTAGACTAGATCAATATGACAAAAACATCAGTCAACAACTTAATCATCCTGCGTGCCAGTGTGAGGAGAGCAAGAAAACAATGAACTATGATTTTCTCAAGTTGAAAGCACTTAACAACTGAGAAATAGATCTTAGTGTGTACTCTGATTCATATCTTTTGGTTGGAGATTGAATTTGCAGTACATTGTCTTTGAATTTGCTCTTTGTTGTCTTTATATACTTATGATGATTTATATGTGGTTAGTCATTTTACATACCTACTCTGGATATTTATGCCTTCCTTGATAATTTCAAGAACAGAATAAACTATGAAATTTTATTCTTTGTTACAATATTTTTATATCCACAAAAAGAGAAAAATATTAGTTTATATGATTATGCTTTTAGTTTATCTCAGCTAGAACTGGGTGTCTCTAAACTAATAGTAATAGTTAACAATAATGCCTGCATCAGGTGGTA
Source organism: Thryonomys swinderianus (assembly GCA_004025085.1). Lineage (NCBI taxonomy): Eukaryota > Metazoa > Chordata > Mammalia > Rodentia > Thryonomyidae > Thryonomys > Thryonomys swinderianus. The sequence goes on along the minus strand of PVIC010033505.1, from coordinate 11,824 downwards.
TATGAATTAATCATATATAGAAAATATAGAAGACAACATGAGGTATAGTAAGTGCATCTGATAGATAAAAGCTAGTATTGTCTACAGCTACTCCTGCAGTAAACATACCAATTTAAAGTCTTACAATCATACACTTGTAGCACAAATAAAACTTACTTAATCTTATAAGGAAAATGAAAGAAAGTGAGGTCAGACTTTATTTTGTTCTGTCACTCTTTCCTGCCATAATACTTTATAAATTGAGGTGGAGTGTTAAAGGAGGAAGTGTGAGGGACTGACAGCGAGCAATGGTTACTTTTTGGTATCAGGACTGACCAGCAGTGTTTTCACACAGCAGGCCTCAGACTGCCTGTATGTAAATAACTTGTGAATGCCTCTGGTCTGAAGTGACATTTAATGCTTGTAAAGTCCCTGATGCTGAAAAGACCATATGTAGAAGACAGACTTATTTGACAAGCTCATTGGCAAATCTCATTTTACCAAATAATTTTGTTGCTATCAGAAAACCTACATTTAGGCAAAACTCATGGCAAATAATTAGCAACTCACCAGGGATTAGTTTCCTTTACATATCAAAATATACTTCTTACATGACACAACATTACTTTGTTCTTGGACATCCCAGCATGTGGCAAATGATTATAACTTCATTGCTGATGTTTGAAAGATTATGACTGATAAGGTAAGCTTTATACTTTCATATTTTTTGGTTTCTACCTCACTGTCCTCATAAATTTTCATAGAATAAAATTACTGTCCTAGGAAAAAATACAGTCTGTTTCATCAACCTCTTCACCATTTATTCATCATTGCATGTAATTTTTAATACATACCCATGGAGTTCAGAAATTTAGCTTTTTTCTTTGTTTCATGGAGACTTTAGAGGTGCATATTCCTATCTAAATATTTATATTTATAAACCTTATTCTGTACAAACTTTGTCCCTATTTCTTCTTATGTATATCACAAATCATTTGATAGTAATGGCAGCCTTTAATCCAACTTCTTGAAAGTTAAATCGTAGCTATTATTCATTAGGCACTTAGGGGTTTTCTCATTCCTTCATGAGTTCCTTTGTAACCATCTTATAAGGTTGATGTCTTCATAATCATTGTGTTTTTAAGTAGCTACCCCACACACATTGAATACATTTCCCAAGCACACTAAAGAGTTGGTGTCAGATTCAAGACTCAAATTCTGAATGTGCAAACTATAGAAACTCTGCTGTCAACCATGAGAAATGGAATTTCTTTTGGAATGGGGGTGAGGCCAGAGGAGTGGAGTTACAAATCCAGTCCAATCTGCTGAAAGCCATGTTTCCCTTATGCCACTCCCTGAGTAACTGATGATACTTAGCTCTTTAAAATACCCATCTTATACGATCTAGTGAAAGATTCAAACAGGTAATAGAATCCGTTCCATGTGTCCAACATAACAAAGTTATTCAGGCTTCAATTTATCTAGACTGTCCTTCATTTTTGACTGAGGACATCCTTCTGTCAGAGGTTACAAGTAGCAAGGAGCAGCACCAAGACAAGGTACGGGTTAACCCCACACTGCCAGTGAGCGGGGCACCCTACTTTTGGAGGCTTCACGTCCTCACTAGAGCCAGGAGAGGATGTTCTCCCAGCAAGAATAATGAATAACGAAAGAACAATTTCAGAAGGTCTGGGGAAAGGTACAAAAATGAGACACTAAAATAAGTTTGGAGACATGCACAGCCATAAAGCATTAACATTCCCTCTTTAAATGATCTCCTAAGTACTTCTGAAATATTTCAACAGATATGCTTTCTAGAGTCCAGGAATATAATAACAGACCCAGTATTTGAAAGTGGATTGCAACTTTTCATATGAACACCTTGAGAATGTGATAATAAATTTGTGTAGAACAATAAACATTTTACCAGAAAGGATGGAGGATATACTTTTCCTCTTTCTAATCTTAGCACTTTGATGTTTAGACTCATTTGTTTCTGGGAAGACATTTGGAGATATGCAATGAAATTTACATTTTAATATAATATTTATTAATGCTATCTCTGTTTAAAGGAAGTCTTGAGAAATATTATAGACCCCTCTCCTGCAAAATTCTTCCAAAACTTTTAAATGCAGTGTGTTTCAGTCATGCATGAAAAGTCAGTGTTTAGTAAGATGATTGAGTTTTTAATGAAATAGGTAAGAAAAAAATGAAGCATCTTACACATGTGGAAACTTTTTTTAAAGAAGGAAATGTAATCTTGAGAAATATATTACAACACTAGCATCATAGCAGCAAATTAGTAAGTAAAAGTTCCTGTAGTAAGAAATCAAGTACTTCTTAAATGAGAGGCAAGAATAGCTAAAATTTAAGTCTATTCTATGAAAATAGTCTATACTTACATACTTTATCATTTCTAATAAAGCAAGAAAACCAGGATGCCTTATTTGTATTTTGTCTTGAACAGGAGTAGTAAACACTATTGTATTTTCCATAATTTACCTATCTCTCCCTGTATTTTATTTTAAATAATTATTTAGCTTTCAAATATGCATCTTTTTAAGTATTGTAAACACTAGATATGATACAGAAGCCAATATTTAAGAAGGTAGAAAGCTGGAGATTTTATGCATATATTAGCATCATGAGATTTCTGCATAATTAATAATGATTTTCACAAGTCCCAAGGTGAGGAAGGTGATGTTAGAGTGTTAACTTTTCCTTTGTATAACAAAATATATGACAACAAATATACCTTTAGTTTGACATGGTTTTAGAGATCTGTCCATGACTAACTGGTCCCATTACTTTGGCAATGCATCACATATGGCATGAGCTTGTGGTAAAATCAATCATTACATGATTGCATCACACATGGCATGAGTATGTGGGAAAATCACTCATTACATGGCCAGGAAATAGAGAGAGGAAGGTGATAGGGAAACACAGTACTCCTTGAGAATGTGTCCACAGTGATCTGATGTCCTTCTGGGCCCTGTGTCGTGGACATGCCACCATGCCAAGGAGAACCACTCTGTAGACCAAGCCTCTAACATATAAGCCTTTTGGGGTATATACAACATCCAGAATTAGACTACAGCTGTTGGTTACTATTTGAAGTTATATATTTTGTACAGTCATGTACTTTACTATGTTCTATTTACATTTTAACTCTTGAAATTAGATCACAGACTTAAAAATCCAACTTTTTGCCGGGCGTGGTGGCTCACGCCTGTAATCCCAGCACTCGGGAGGCAGAGACAGGAGGATTGCTGAGATTGAGGCTTGCCTGGACTACACAGTGAGCTCAGAGCCAGCCTGAACTACAAAGTGAGACCCTGTCTCAAAAAAAAAAAAATCCAACTTTTTCATAAATAACAAATCTCATACTGACTTGTTTGTATCACATTAATCTTTTCTAATCTTGGCTGGGTGCTGCATTTGGGTCTCCTTCAGAATCTACTAGAGAGAGTGATCTGTCCCATTCTTTTGTGGAACGTAACAGAATGTAATTTGGTGGCTGCTACTGTAGAGTAACATTTTCTAGTTGGTTATAGAAGCTCAGGAATTTTAAAAGCAGATGAAAGTTTAATTAACCTTTTCCAATTTTCTTTTTGTTTTTTTATGTTAGGTTTTATTTTGGGGGTGGAGAAGGAAGTTGGTATTATCTTTGTGCTGAGAGACAAGCATCCTTTTCTCCTTTTTACTCTTTCCTACTTCACTGATGAGGGCTGAAGAGAAGGTCTGGGTGGCATGAATGTACAAAGCTGATGTGTCACACACAATCTGCGAACTCACATATCATTGTTACTCAGTTTATGGGAAAGTATAATTGACTCTAATATTATCTGAGGGTTTAATCATATTACTGACAGTAGCAGCATCCTTTGCTCACATAATACATTGTGATCGTGATCATTGACTTTAAAATGACAGGATATATATGAAATTTTTAGTAAAATTGTTTGGTAATTCAATGCACAGCACAATTCTTAACATTAGTTTCATTCAATCACTTCTTTTCTCAATTAATATGATTATTTGGTATTATTGCAGCCGGGGTTCATGAATATTTGCTTCTGCTGTGACTTGGTTATAACTGTTTTGTTACCCTTGCTCCCCAGAGTGGCCCATGGACCATTAATATTAGTAGCATTGACAGACTTGGAGAGTCATACATGGCACTTACTGGAACCATCATGGTTTAGGCCATGCCCACAAGGCACTTAAACTCCATGCTTCACAGGATCTTCAGGTGATTCTTAAGACACTTTGTAGTTTCAAAATGCTACAGTAGGACAGTAAAGCCCAGCATAAAACAGGTACAAAACAGAGATATTTGGGTAAAATTTAATAAGCATTATATGTGGGCTTCATTTCTGACCATTTAAATTGGATTCTCTGATGTATAGCATGAATATTGAAGTTTTTTAAAAAATTGAAGTGTGACATTAATGCATAGTCAAGCCTAACAGAAGTGACAAATGCCCTAAACATGACAGAGCCTAGACAAGTGACCTATTTTAAAAATGTTTTTGTAATACTTCAGTTATAGTCAGGCCGCTAAGAAAAATTAATAAGAAAGCTAAATAAGAAATCAGAAAGCTAAAGCCTGGCCTCATAAACCTTGCTAGGGAGGGCTGCATTATTAAAGAGCAATAAAAAGTGACTTCACATTACTGTGCTAATTCTAAATAAATGTGAAAAAATAGTTTATCTAATATTGAGAAAGTTATTACTGCCTACGTAGTGAAAAATGAGAATAGGAAAAGAAGATATTGGAGATTTTAGAAGACTCACTTTGGAGAAGAAACAGTCCATTTGGATGCTTGGGGTTTGCTCTACACAAGGGGCGCTAGTGCAAGGTGTAACTCAGAGAATGCGTTATAGTCTAATGAGAGACTGCATCCAGGGAATATCAGGAGTTTTTCTAATTGAACTTCCCCAAAGGTATATCCTGTCCTCAATTTATCAACCCAGAGGTGTGCATTATTTTAAGTGGGGACTAAGGCCTTGCATAAAGGAAGAGTGGGCATGTCCTTGACTCTCTCTGGTCTTTCCTTCTCTTTCTTGGACTGTGGGCCATTATGGCACCAGTGTGGGAAGTGGGCAAATATTACTCAAGATGAGCAAGGGTGTGAAAGATTGAAACTAGGGCCTTGGTGTCGAGGTAAATCCACAGCTTTTTCTCATGTTTTAATTGAGAAAAGTTCTCTTTAAGTTGCTAACTTGCCCAGTTTGGTTAGGAGCTTATGCTCCTACTTCCTCAGCCTCCCACATGTCTGGAAGTCACAAGTGTGACTTCCACACCCTGATGTGAAATTTTAAGATTTTACCCATGTTTACATTTACCCTAAGGTCAGAAGAAAACTACTGATTGTCCATTTACATTTATTTTATACTTGTGAGAATTTGTAAAATCAGTGTAAAAATGGAGTGGTAAACTTATTGAAAAGGAATTATGAAATAGAATGGTAAATAAATGGGTGTGAATATTATACAACCAATTGCAGTAATTCAGTTGAGATTTCAAAGAGGGACATTTTGTCTGTCTGTTATTCTGATAAAATCTCACCAGGTTTAAAGCTGTATCTTGAATCCCTGCTATTCTCATATGACTACTTTAAGCCAACAGCAGTAATGGCAGACAGCAAACCAAAAGTCCTCAGCACAATCTGCAAACCTCTGATCCTATTGGAATCTAAGGACAGAATAGGAAACTAAAATTCAGGAGAAATAAAAATCTGAAAATAACTTTGGCTTCCATAAAAGTCAAAGCCACAAAAAACATTCATGTAATGTATGTTAATTCCTCCTTATTTCCCAGGAAGTATTGCCATATTTAACAGTTTTTTTCTCCCTAAATCATTACTGGAATCAGCACATCCAGGCTTTTCTTAGAAACCTGTATCTGGATAAGAGAAGCAGAAAATACAAGACATCCCTGACTTCCTTCCCTGGCCAGCATAAGTGCAATTAAACAGGAAATGTGTAAGAAGAAGTTGGACACATTTTAGAGAGCCTTGGTATCTTCTAAAGGTTTTCTGAGAACTATTGTATAGCTCCAGGGGGAGATGGAGCCCATGATATATTTGCTACTGAGGTGTACCATGACATACAGAGAAACCTGTATGAGGGACCCATATTTCTAGTGACAATACAACATCTCCTTTGGATTCTTCTTACATTGAGTACATTATCTGATAAACAGTACAACATAAGAAAGTTTACAGACAGGTAACATTGGTCCTCTGTATCTACAAGCTGCATATTTGAGACTTCAATCAAACACAGATCATAAAAAATAAAAAAAAAACTTTCTGAACTGAACATATGCAGATATTTATTTTCCCTAAACAATATAGTATACCAACTTTCTATAGCAATTATATTGTATAAGGCATCATCAGTAATGTAGAGATATATAAAGGGTGTGGAAGAGTGTACCTAGGTTCCACACAATTGTGTATCATTTTATCTGAGGGACTTCAGAATTAAAAACCTTGGAATGCATAAAGCATCATAGAACCAATCCTCCAAAGAAAAGGAAAAATATACCTGCAAGGATTTTTCTTCCATTTATTCTCTGCTGCCAAGGAAATTTTTATAACTTCATTCATTTTTTTATTCTGTTCATTGATTAAAAACCACATAAACAACAGAGACAATATGTACCCTTTTCTTTTCCTCATTTTTGACCTTTTTAACATATAAATAATTCTCTAACAAAATATGAAATTTTTATACCAATTAAGAATTTAATCTTCCCAAAGCAAAATAAAGTATGTATATCAGATTCAATCATGACAAGATGTTTTTTTCTGTGATTTATACATATCTTTGTTCTTGAAGGTCCAAGAAAAACCTAGTTAGATTTTTATCTCCTACTTAATGTGTTTTGGTTTTTCAATGTCTTAAAAAGTGAACTAGATTTTACTATGGATTGGTAGTCAATGTGAGAGTAAAAACTTTTAAATGAAAATTCTGGTTTTAACCTATTGTGTAAAGAGTTGGTGAAATATTTCATACTAAAAATCAACATCTACACTTGGAATTAAAAACTGCTGTGGGACTATTCTGTTGAAAAAACCAACAGATGATTATTGAAGTGAATCTGAAGCATGAGGTGTGGATGATATATTTACAAGTGGATATAAAAAGACCAGTTGGCAGTTGCTTTGAAAGGACAAGCATCACAGGAAAGTGAAACATTGTTCCATGTCAAAGCCTAATGTTAGGTTTGAAACAGCCTTTGCAACTGTTTCTGTTTCCTTCAGCCCCCAATTTGCTCTCCAGACTCATAAGTCCCATAGGTGAGAACTTGGCCATCTGTAAACCTATAAAATCCCTTGAGTTGAGTTTTCTATTCTGCAAATAAAAACCATGGGAGTATTTTCAAGTCTGTAGTCTTCAGAAAATTTAGTGAATATGTCTCTTGCTAAAACACATAGTATAAAATAGTGTGAACCCCTGTTTTTGGATTACTTTAAAAGATTTGTGATATAGATACACTCCAAAAGTCCATTGAACAGTTTCCTTGTTGTGTTTTTCTTTCCTCTTTCACTTTCTCTATCCTCCCCTTCCTCCTTACTTCTTTCTGTCTTTCCCTCACTTCAGTCATTCTTTCTTCAAACAATGAAATAATAGTCCTGGGAATATAGCTTTTCTAAATACAAGAATAATTGGGCTAATGCAGCCTTAACAAAGATGTGTAAAAATTTCTCCCAGTATTTAAATGCTTAACCATCACTTTTTCCCTTTAAATGTCTAAATTGTCTTTAATATCATTTGTATGTGAAATTAATTTGCTCCAATCAAAACAATTGTTTGTGGAATAATTACTTCATGTTAGGCCTTACATTTTCTCTTCTCTTTCCTGCAAAGAGACTTGGGAAGTACCTCCTGTGATACTTTCCATCATATACATATGAAAATTGAGTAATGGAGTGTGCATAACTCTCCTGAAGGCACTCATTCAATAATTACATGGTGGCATCAGGATAGAGAATTGGACTTGGCTAACTTCAAAGCAAACCTCTCATTTAGGCCATCACCTTCCAGTCTGGAGACTTTGAAGAAAGTGTTCTAATTTTTTTTGAGAGAGAGGAGTAAAAAGCACTTTATGACTTACTTTTTAAAAAAAAAATAAGGGCTAACCATAGTAAGCATTATATTCTTCAAACAATCACTAGGAAATTGAAAGGCACAATTTCTATACCTTGTTAACATTTCCAAAGTAATACCACTGTTTGACATGATATTGACTTGCTTTTAAATCACTGTTCAGCTCCAGTTGAGAGTTTTGAAATGTTGAAATAACATCACCATATGGTTAATTACCAAATGTGTTATTTTTGCAACTATTTTGAAGAGAAATAGATGCAGTGTACTGCTTCTTTTATATGTCTTTGATCTTATCTGTAGGTCTCATAAAATTAAAATACATAGTTAAAAAACAGAATTGATTATAAGTTTTCAGAAAGAAAAATTCAGAAGCATGCCATTGAACCATATCTGTGAATCAGAGGAAATAATCATTTCACTAGAGCATAGTTGTTAAGAATGTGGGAGCTTAAATGGTGAAAACTTTCTTTCAATATGTACCTCTTACAAGGCAATTTTTGAGCAATTTTTAAACAAGGAGAGAATTTGAGCGGAGAAGATAGATGACACAAAATTAGTTTACCCCATGTTTCATTTTTTTGAATATAGAAAACACATCAACTTGGAATTCTTTTACACTGTTCACAATGAAGTAAATGTCAGTTGACTATTCACCTTCCTCTCTCTTCTTCCTCTCTGTCCCTCACCTTCCTTCTCATCAAGGGGTGAAGTGTGTATCTTCTTCCATGGAATCTAGTCTGGCCCATGATTAGCTTTCATCAATATGATGTTGTACTGTAGTCTTCCTCTCCTATCCTTCTAACATCTTGCTACTACTTCTATGAAAACAAGCCTAGGCTCACCTGCTAAAGGATGAGATCTTGTGGACCAGTGTTGAGATATCATGCTGAACCACTGTGGACCAAAAAGCTCTTTGCACATAATATCTGACCACAGGCCAAGCCAGGAGTCCAGCCAATATTACCCAAACCCAACTGGAGGAATCATTCAGATGAGCACATCCCAAATGGACAGCCCACAGAATCATAAACTACAAATAGTTTTCCCTTTGGCTATTAAGAATTTTGTTTGGAGGGAAGAAGGAATAGTTGTTACTTAGCAAAATGAATACATCTAGCATTGAAACCTGTTCTCAGTGCTTACTATGCTGATAATCACAGGCAAATTACTCTTCTGCATTTACAGTGAGGACAGTATAATGCTGACTTATGCTGCTCTCAGATGTCTGCATTTCTTCTGTGGAACTTAGCCATTATACCATCTCTAGGGCTCTTTAAGGGTGAGCATGTCCCTGTGACTGGCTTTGCCCAATTAAATATCAATGCAAGTTTGTAAATGTACTTATGATATTCAAAATGTTCATCTTTGCTAAAATTACAATGATTCAGGTAGGGAAGGCTCATCATTTTGTGTCTTAGAGCTGGAAGAATATGCATCTGGAGTACTATTCTGACACAATGAAAACTGAAATGTTTTAGTTGTTACCGCTATAAATCCTTGCTTATACTGATTGTTACAAAAAAAAAAAAAAAAGAAAAGAAAAGTAGCCGGGCATGGTGGCTCATGCCTGTAACCCCAGCACTCAGGAGGCAGAGACAGGAGGATTGCTGAGTTCAAGGCTTGGACCCTGTCTCAAAAAAAAAAAAAAAAAAAAGTAATGTCCTCTTGTGACGGTGGCAGTAACACATTTGAACATCCAAAAAACAAGACCTTGACCACCTAAAATATTCAACATTAACAAAAAATATTGTACCTTATCAGATAACAAAAGAAGTATCCTGAAGAAATACAATGTATAGATTTCTTTTAAATGAATAATTATCTTCTTAATTGATATTCATGCACCATATTAATATCACTCTATTATAAATAAAGGCTTCAAACTTTGCTTCTCTGTTCACTGTACCAAGAAAGTGCAATATAATTGAGCTTCATATTCAGTTCTATAAATTTAATATAATGTTAGGTCTCCCATTTTAGCAATAAAATAATTTACAAATTATCTTAGAATGCTTATGATTAATATCTTTGTGATATTTTACAGTGTTTGTTTTACATTATTTTAAAATTCATCACTGTCAACATGATGTAGCACTTCAGAAAGAACTGGATGTGATAGTGTTTATTGCACATTTATAATGTATTTGAGAAGACAAGTCATCAGTCCCTCCCTCAGATCACACATTTTTCCAGTTTTCACATTTAAAGCCACATCTTCAATATCTGATAAATGAAAGTATATATGGTTTATATATCAGTGTATATATCAGTGTATATCAGTGGATTGTGCTCACAAGGAGATGCATTTTGTTTCATTAAGGAAAAGAATAGCCTCAACAATAAATTCTGTGGTAGTAAAAAGGACATGGCATGGAATAGTTTGTTCACCTAGGTGAATTTTTTTTACCTTCCAAAGACTTACAGCAATGTTTAGATAATCTCTGGAAGTTTTAACTGTCAGGGTCACGTCTAATGGCCAGATGCTCGGGCTGCCGCTAAACATCCTCCTATGCACAGGTTAGCACTACTCAACAAAGGACTATCTGTTGTGATGTGTAAAGAGTGCTGCTCCTGAGAAGCCCTGGTAGAGCTTAGAATCTGACCCCTCAGTCTGATAATGAAGGCTGTCAGAGGCCAACCAGATTCCTAAACTGAGGACAGAGTTCCTTTCAATACATGAACCACAGTGGCATATCAATTGCTGAGTGTTTTTTTTTAATGTTTCAGGAAGTATCAGTTATGTCATTTCATAGGTATCCTAGGAGGCTAGAGAGCCAGAATTTTACAAGAAGAAACCAGATATCACATTAGTGGTTTTCTAATTTCTTATTCATTCCCTTTGTTTTGGTGAATATATCTGACAGTTTAGTCACTGTCCTACCTGAGGGTGCAGACAGTAATAGGATGGGATCTTCTCCATGGAAAGTGTCTTATTTGCATGAGTAACATATATATTATGACACAGTCTTTTTTTTTTTACTCAACAGACATGTGTTGAATTCCTTCTTTGTAAAAGCAAAGCCTTCTGTGTAGGACTGCTGGCTCTAATGCCACATCATTGCCATCGTAAATCTTATGCCATGAGAAAGGCAAGAATAGAGTGTCAGAGAAGTACACACATAAAGCTTTAGTCAGAAGTTCATGTGTAAGAGGGGGAAGGACAACTCGTAAGTTAAGAAACAACCTGGTGAAAAAGACTCATGAACAGGATGCCAGTCAGAGGGACTGGGGCACAACAGAATGTGGATGTGTGAAATGATACAGAGCCCATGGGAGAACTAATATAAGTTTGGAAATTGTAAAACTCAAATGTGGAGCCAAAGAAAACTACAAACTTTAAAAATAAGCTAGGCTTATTTTTCCATATATTATGATAGGTAGGTAAATGGCTTGACACTAGTTAAAAGAGAAAGAAAAGAAGGCTTGGATGGATGGTCAAACAGACAGACAGACAGATAGGTAGATAGATAGATAGATGATAGAAAGAAGATCTATATTTATTCAATCATTATGATGACTAGATTGAATTATGCAAGCACATTTAGGGGTTTGCTACCATTAATTCAAGAACTGAGTACTAGATTCAAAGGGGAATATTCTGAATGGAAAGAAAGAGCATCTCCAGAATGATGAAGCAAGTAAAATTGCACAGCTTGTGGTGGTTGTCCATATTTGTCAGAATGAAGCACAATTGTATTTTCCTTTTTCTTTCAGTGGTGTA
>PVIC010033504.1:0-20100 GCA_004025085.1 Thryonomys swinderianus | reverse complement strand
GCTCAGTGGTTCTGGTGCCTGCCTCGCAAGCGCAAGGTCCTGAGTTCAATCCCCGGTAACCACATAGAATGCTGGGCGTGCAGACATGCCCACCAACAATCAACATCACATACCACAATGCCGGACGTGGTGGCTCACACCTGTAATCCCAGCACTCGGGATGCAGAGACAGGAGGATTGCTGAGTTCAAGGCGGCTTGCCTGGGCACCATAGTGAGCTCAGGGCCAGCCTGAACTACAAAGCGAGACCCTGTCTCAAAAAAGAAAAAAAAAGAATGTGCCTATTAACTGTCCCCTCAGGCCCTGGAGTCTTAATTATCTTGGTGGTTGGATCTCACACCCTGTTTACTGTGTATCCCAGATCTTGCAGGCGTATTGCTTCATCCTGGAGAAGCTGCTGGAAAATGAGGAAACTCAAATTAATGGCTTCTGCATCATTGAGAACTTTAAGGGCTTTACCATGCAGCAGGCTGCCAGTCTCCGGGCCTCAGATCTCAGGAAGATGGTAGACATGCTGCAGGTAAGGAATTAGCACCTAGAGCTGCCCATAGGTGGTAAGGCTGGGTACTGTTTGCCAGTGTCATGGCACTGGCAGCATCCTAAGGAAGTGACCTCCTGTGCCATAAAGAGCAGTGGGAGTTAAACATGGTGGTGCAGGCCCATATATGCAGTATCTGAGAGGCTGAGGCAGGAAGATTGAAGGTTTGAGGGCTGTCTTGTCCAAATAAAAAAGTAAAAAGGGCTGGCAATGTAGTTCAGTGTGAAGGCCCTGCTCTCAACCCTCAGTGTCACTAAAAACAAAACAAAACAAAACAAAACAAAAACAGTGACAACCACAATCCCAACCATGAATACTTATATGGTGATCAAGTACTCAGTCATCGTTTCACTGGGTCCTCAAGAGCTGGTCTCCCTGCTTCCCTGGTTCATTTACAAACCTGGAAACTGAGGCTCAGCAATGTAAGTGACTCCTTGTGGTGACTCAGTGATAGAATGGCAGAGGCTGGATCTGAATGGACATGTACTCACCTGAAATTGCAGGCTGTCTGTCCCTGAGACAGAGAAGCATGCTGGGTCTCTCTGCTTGTGAATTTACTGCGAGGAAGGGTTGTCACCACCTTGCCAAGGACTCAGTACACACACACACACACACACACACACACGCGCGCGGAGAAGGGTCAGGTGACTGTTGGGAGGTGGTGTTTGGGGGATGCTGAAGGACAGTGAGGTGTGACCGTAGCATCTAGAAGAGCGTGAAGCCCACTCAGGCTGGGCACAGTAGCCCACATGGTAGTCCCAGCACTGGAGGAGACTGAGGTAGGAGGATCACAAGTTGAGCCCAGTGTGGGTAATTTAATGACTCAGGGAGATCTTGTCTCAAAATAAAAAATTAAAAAGGGCTGGGATGTAGTTCAGTTCAACACTCTATTAAAAAAAAGAAAAAAGAACTTGTAGGTCTCTCTATAGGCAAATGGGTTTGAAAAAACTCCGTCACCAAAAACCCAAGCAAAGCTACCATTTTATTTCTTCACTCAGCTTCAGGCTGTTCCGCACCCGTGGCAGAGGGGTGGGTTCTATATTTGGGGGCTTCTTCCTCCCTGCAGCCTGGAGTCCCTGTGAAGTGAGGGGCCCCCGCGCCGGCCCCAGGATGGAGCTGCTCCTGGGCTGGCCTCGGGGGCAACACACAGTGCTGCACAAGTTGGACCCCGTGCCACACGAGAGGCTTAGGGGTGAGGAGAGCCTCTGAGGGCACAGGGCCTTGTGGCGGGCCTCTCTGTCCCTGCAGGATTCCTTCCCGGCCCGCTTCAAAGCCGTCCACTTCATCCACCAGCCGTGGTATTTCACCACCACCTACAACATGGTCAAGCCCTTCCTGAAGAGCAAGTTGCTCCAGAGAGTGAGTCTGTGGGGAGTGTGGCTGCTACAGGAAAGAGCTCTGGGGACGAGAGGGGCGGGTGTGGTGCGGCAGGGACCCAGCACAGCCCCTTGACTTCGTGCCCTTCTTCTGAGCAGTGGGTCCCTGACAGCACAGACATGCAGGACTCTGGAGAAGGCCTTTTCCTCCTACCCCTCCCCTCCTCTGTCCTCCTCCTCAGGGGTCCTCTTACGTGTCTCCCTTGCTTCCCTGCAGGTGCTTGTCCATGGAGACGACCTCTCTGGCTTCTTCCAGGAAATTGACAAGAATATCTTGCCTGCTGACTTTGGGGGCACCCTGCCCCCATATGATGGCAAGGTGGCCGCTGAGCAGCTCTTTGGGTCCCAGGCCCAAGCTGAGAACACAGCCTTGTGAGGCGTCTCCTCCACCTGAACTGCAGTTAGCATCGCTGGGCTCTCCTTGGCTGTCCCAGAGCCAGGCTGGCAAAGGGCTGCCTGAGGTGCCTGTAGTTTCCCTACCCTCCCCAAGCTTAGGTGAGTTGAGTGGTCACCTCCATCCCAAGATGGGGAGGGGCAGTAGAGTAGGGGGTTTGGGGGTAATTATATCCCCATCTGCCTTGGAGGCTGTAGCACAGTGACTGTGTGAAGCTCAACTTCAGAGACTCCAATTAGGGCTCTCAATAATTTCCTTTGTCACTAAGTTTCACTGCTTAGAGTCTGTAAAGACAGACAAGGAAGCGGAGTTACTTGCCCTCAACAATAAAAAGAGGATCAAAATGGAGGACTTAGGCTCAGATGATTTGGCAGCCACAGTGATCTTGGTGGCCTGTAGCAGGTGAGGGGTTTACTGTGCAGAGTTCCAGGGAGGAAGCGGCCGCGGAACAGCTTCCTTTTGGGATGGCCGGTCCCCTGTCAGGTGACATCTGATATGTGCAATTAGGAACTTGGGCCTCCTTCAGGCAGCCGTCATGTCTCCACCTCCATCTTCGAGGGTTCGGTCCTCTACACCAAAAGCTCCTTCAGAGCCCTGGCCTTGGTATGACTTTAAAAATGTACAGGTGGCATCTTCTCCGACCTCAGGTTGCACAGCAGGCGTGCTTATCTCCACTACGTGACAGTGAGGCCCTCATACCGGCCGATCTGCGTGCTGTGACAAATGCTTTCCTCCTGTGGAGAGGGCTTTCTTCCAGTGGTTGGTGACTTCTGAGTATGCTCAGTTTTGTAGGTGTTGGCTGGGCTTGAGGCTTCTCTGGGCCAAGTGCTGGTGTTCCGGAATGGGGCTCCCAGGCATCGGCAGGTGCTTCTCCTGGCTCCCACCCTTGCCTTCCCAGCTGGAAGCAGACGCTCCGGTTGTCTGGGTAGTGGTGGCAGGCACGGTTACTAGCTGGCTCTCAGGCACGGAGGAATCCCAGTATCAACCAAGACAGCTGCTCTTGTCTGCAGGGCCCCCCCTTCCCTGGTGCCGTTCTTACCTTTTGTGGCAGGACCTTCCAGATGTTTTCCGGAACATAGGGCAGTCCGATCCCATCTGCTCTTGCACTTCCAAGACTTATCTATAGCGGTTCTCTTTGTTTTTTATGCCTTGATTTCTTCCATCCCTAAGGTTTGCAGTCTGGTTATTACTCAAGAAACTCCCCTTTTTATAATATTTGCAATCAACAGCCCATGGACATCCACGGTACTCACACAAGACTTCGGAGCTGAAGGAGAATCATAGCAAATTATCATTCCTCAGGCAGTGGGTGGGAGGTTGACCAGTGAGGATTTGCCCTCTCCGCTACATTTACAAGTCAAGGCTTCGCTTTATCAAAGCTTACATGGGTCCTTGATGGGAAAACCTAGAAGGAACGAGGCTGCTCTGGGTGAAGATCTCGGATGGCTCCCTGAGAAGTTTCTGGAGCTGAGAGTATTTCAAGCAAGAGTGCACGGGCAGCTGTGTCCGGTGGGGCAGCGGGGTCCAGCAGAGCCTGGGATCTGACAAGGTGGAAGGTGCCGGTGACCCCTGTAGAGGTGAAAGGGATGTATATTTTCCTCCCGATACCAAGAATTGAACTCAGGACCTTGTGCTCTCCAGGCAAGGGCAGCCCTGCTAGGCTACACCCCTGGGCCAACAATTTCTTTTGGAGAGTTATACTCCAAATCTGACAGGTGCAGTGTTGATCCTGTCATCTCCCCCCAGTCCCTACTTGCCAGGAGCCCTCTGGGACGCAGCCCTCTGACCTGTGGCAGCTTTCAATTTGTCAGGGAGCTCAGGATGGGGAGAAAACTGCAGGCAGATGTTGGCTCTCAGGCAGCTTTGGCTCCTACTCAACTCCTAGGGGGAGGCTGGGTCCCTCTGGAAGTCAGCAGCTTTGGTTCCTACTCAACTCTCAGGGGGAGGCTGGGTCCCCCTAGAAGTCAGCAGAGCCAGGGCCTTAGCTCAGAGACATTTTCTGACAATAAAATCGAGTAGCTTTGAGAAAGAAACCTCTTACAGTTGAGACTTGGTCTACTTGCTGTGATTGTGGGTGGACACTGCCCCCTGCTGGGCTTGTTTGGCACTGCCTCTCTGGCGACAAATGGGGCAGGAAGGAGAGGCTCTCTACCATACTGGCCTGGGAAAGCAGTGCTGCCCCAGCAGCGAGAAAGTGAGTGGACAACTTGAATGTTACAAGGTGACATATAGTCCAGTGTGGTGGTGCACGCCTGTAATCCTAGCCCTTGGCAGGAAGATAGCAAGTGTGAGCCCAGCCTGATCAACTTAGTTACTTAGCAAAAACCAGTTCTCAAATATTAAACAAATATAAGAAGGGCAGGAGTATAGCTCAGTGAAAAACAAAACAAAAAGCAAAACAACAAAACAGCTAACATGGCTCATAAAATCCCTGGTCTTTAATGTATGCGATTTCGCATACTGCTCTGCTCTATCCTGCAGTAATGAGACAGAAAAATGGGGACAATGAAATGTGCTTGAAAGTCATAGCCACAGGAAGGGGAACAAAGCACGAACTTTATGACGATCATTTGGTGCCCTAAGGCTTCCTCTGGCACGCGGTGGAGACTGTCGTGAACAGCGAGCAGGGCAGAGTGAGAGCCGGCAGGGCTCAGGGCTGCGTTTCTGCTGCCTCCCATGGCCCCTGGCAGAAGGCAGCAGCAGGTTCTGGAGGCTGTTCACCAGCTGTGGCCGGGTTCTCATCAGAGGAATGGCCCAGCCTCAGTAGCCTCTCACTGGGGTTGGCCCCTGCGTGAGCCCCCAGGTAAACAGCAACACCGGAGGGGTCTGTGCTGCCTGGTGGCCTAGAAGGCTCCTGCAAGAGCTGTGGCTTTGTCTTCAATCCAGCCAGGCAGACAGGGAGGTGGGGCATCCCCTATGGGGAGCACTGGTCCATCTCTGGCCCCCCTCCCACGGGGGGTGCTCCTCTGGTGATGCGTACGGTCAGCATGGCTGTGTCTAGAAGCCTCACTGTTTGAAGGACACCCTGGGAGAGCAGCATCTAGTCTGCTTAGAGCTTGCTGGCAGTGCAGGATGTTAGACCCAGCCTCAGCCCTGCTGAATCACAACCTATATATATATATATATTTTTTTTTTTTTTTGAGACAGGGTCTCGCTTTGTAGTTCCGGCTGGCTCTGAGCTCACTATGTAGCCCAGGCAAACTGCCGCGAACTCAGCAATCCTCCTGTCTCTGCCTCCCGAGTGCTGGGATTACAGGCGTGAGCCACCACACCCGGCACTGTGGTATGTGCTATTGATTGCTGGTGGGCGTGAGTCTCCACGCCCAGCATTGTATATGGTTACCAGGGATCGAACTCAGGATCTTGCGCTTGCGAGGCAGGCGCTGGAACCACTGAGCTAACCCTCCGGCCCGACAACCTATATTTTTAAAAAGACTCCAAGGCGATTGCCTATTAAAGAGCCCATCGAAGCCCAACACAGTGCTCTGCAGCCTCCCTGCCAGCTGGAATCTGGGAGCCTTAAAATGACTTTGGCCTGAGCTCTAGCCATAGGGGTTCTGCTATGCTAGCTCTGGTAGGCAGCCTGGCTAAGCTCCCTCTAAATGTATACCACGTGTGCCCTATGTGTTGACATACAGAGAAGGAGAAGCTATGGAAGAACCAACCCTGGCAAGTGTCAATAAAGATTTAAAGGCAAAGTTTGGGCTGAGAGTTTAGCTCAGTGGTTCTGGCATCTGCTCAACAAGTGCAAAATCCTAAGTTCGATCCCTGGTATCACAATCCACAGTGGCGGGTGGGGAGACTCACACCTGTCTTCCCAGCACTCGGGAGGCAGAGGCAGGAGGACTGCTGTGAGTTTGAGGCTTGCCTAGGCTACACAGTGAGCTCAGGGCCAGCCTGAACTACAGAGCAAGACCCTGTTTCAAACAACTGAAAAATAAAGGCAGACTTTGCATCTGAGCAGACAGGACAGACAAGCAAGGCTGCTAGAGGCAGCAGCCAGAGTCAATGTCCTAGACTAAGAGTGAGTTCCCTTCAGGGGCAGTGTCCAGAAGTAGTGCTAAGGGCGTAGGCGAGTACACCTGGAGTTCTCAGCCTGAACATATTGAGCAGGAAGGTTTGACGGTGCACACACAGCTTGTTAGCATTCCCAGCCCCGGAGTGTTTGTGGATATATGTCTGCTTTCCTGTGGGCCCATCAGTGAGGTGCTCTGGTGTGGAGTCACGCCACAGGGACGCTTGTCTTCCCTTTCACCTCATTCCAGTGAGCAATCTATGAGTGAGACTCCGAGTGAAGGCCACACAGTGGAATAACACCAGCACATTGAAAATGTGCTTTGAGCTCTCAGTGTCCCGAAGAGGCATTCTTCTCATTCCCATCTCTAGCCCAAGTAAAAACTCAACTATCTGACACTGAAACCTGTGTAGGGTCAAAGGAAGCACGGTAGCTAGGACAGGACTCTGACCCAGCAGCGCCTGCTCTGAATCCTTCTGGCTCTGTCATTGCTCCTGTTCTGAGTCAAATGTGTATTTCTGGGCATGGGGGAGGTGTAGGGAGGTGAGGGCAGAGGAGCAGCGAAGTGAGGACTTGTATCTATGCAGGTTAGTTTCCCAACATCCTCAAATAAAGGAGGAAATAACTTTTAAGAGCCAACCAGCATTCCTTAGAGACGCTGGGGTAATTCTGACTGCAGCATCAAAAGGGAGATCTGGGGGCACACAAGCTGCCACCGCTACGTGACGTCTCAGCTGCACAGAAGATGGAAATGTTATGTGGACACACTCCTAGGTTAGAATAAAACACAAGTTTGCCGTAGGAGAGAAACACAGGTGGCTGCTCCGTAGAAAGCAGCCTGGGAAAGGACGGCAAGGCGGGGAACCTCGGACCCAGGGCCTAGCTGGGACAGGGAGGCAGCCACTGCACAGAGCCCCCTGCAATGGAGGAGACTGTTTACTGTCATGGGTTCTCAAAGGAAGGTCATTAACTATCCATTTTTAAGGTGTGGGGCAGGGTCCCTCGGCAGGGAGTTTAGTTAAACTCACCCCATTTCCCCACACAACCTACTTCATCTCAGGGAATGTACAGACTTGCACCTGCGATTGGCCATTTGCTCTTGTCCTCTACCGGGCAGCTCAGTCAGTGCCGTTAGCTTGCCACCTAGGTCACCTATACACACCCTGGGACCCTGGATTCGGGGGGCAGACTGCTAGGGCTCAAATCCCTATCTGTAGCTTATTCACTATTTGCCCATGAGAACACTTGCTCCATGTCTTGTAGCCACAATCAGAGGGGCTTTATTTTGCTCCCTTTGGGAGGAGATTCAGCAATTCAAAGCTAAACTGCCTGGAAATGTCTTTTAAACACTCAGGTAAAGGGACCACACCTTCCTCTAACTTCCTCTGACATTCAACAGAGACACGAAGTGGAGAGAGGCTGTCACACAGAGGAGGGAAAAAAGGGAGGTGTTTGGGCCGCACCACGGGAAAGCAGCCTAATAATGAAAGGTGTAAGAAGTAAGCCTGCACTACTGGGGAAGCCAGAAGCGTCGCCAATGAGGGCTACCTAGCAGAGGGGTAGCAGATGACCCTCCGAGACACTGCTGGCACCAGCCTACCTAACACCCTGGTCCTGAAATCTTTTCCAGGTAGGTTTTTTCATACGTAGGATTCTTTGCAAGCTGATTTTCTTGGATCCAAACAGTCTGGCTTTCTTGTGGGCATAGGAAGCATGTGGGGATTAGGGAGAACTTGTTTACCAGAGAAGAATTAAGTGTGAAATCTGATATTGGGCGTTCCTAGGTCTTGTGAGTGGCAACCCTTTCAAAACCCTGCCCCACTTGTCAGGTTTTGCAGGGCCCAAGAGAGAGGTGGCTCTGAGTTCGAGAAGGCGGGGGTGCAGCTTTCTCACTAAGCCAGTGCCTGGCTGGGAGACCTTTTGTTCAGGTTCAGAGAGATCCAAAGAAGAAAATACCACCTCCGCCCAACCCACCCCAACCTTTACCTAGTCTTTAAAGAACATTATTGGAGGGCCAGAGCTTTAGCTCAGTGGTTCCGGCACCTGCCTTGCAAGTGCAAGGTCCTAAGTTTGATCCCCCAGTAACCACATACAATGCTGGGCATGGTGGTTCACGCCTGTAATCCTGGCACTGAGGAGGCAAAGACAGGAGGATTGCGGAGTTCCAGGCTTGCCTGGGCTACATATTGAGCTCAGGGCCAGTCTGAACTACAAAGCAAAATCCTGTCTCCAAAAAAAAAAAAAAAAAAAAGAACGTTATTGGAGGGGCTGGGAATCTAGCTCAGTGGCACCACACCTACCTTGCAAGCACAAGGGCCCAAGTACAATCCCCGGTACTGTCAAATAAATTAAAAACAAACAAACAGGTTTTTTAAAAAAGAGAACGTTATTGGGAATCATAGATATTTCTGGCAAGCACTGTTTCCATTTGTCTTCAATTTTTCCACAGGGTTCACTTTGGAAAATGTCTAAACATTGACATCTCAACTATTTCAGCTCTTGGCTTATGTGCCACAGAGCATGGGCTTGTGAGGACAGAGTGAGCCCATCAGGCTTTTGGTTTTTATCTGCAAGTCAGGGTTAGCGTCAGGTGTGAGGCACAATTGGTGTCTTGTGGATTTCCATTATGGTTTGGGGAAGATAGAGGAGGAATACCTTTCCAGTGGAAAATCCCATAAGACAAAGCAAACACCACATTTTTAGTCTTTATTTTTTTAAGTAAAGAAATTCCATTGAATCAAAGATAACAAAATTACAGTTTCTGTTTGTAACGATCTTTGTTCACCACCACACAGAATCAAAATATGAGAACAGAAAATGATCAAGGACATCATTATTTAGTATAATTTCTTAATAAAGGTAAATATCCTCATATTTAGAAAAAATTGCATTGCTAGTTGCAAATCTTAAACACCTAGGCGCTGGAGGATCCTGTATTTCTCCCCAAAGATCCAGTAGCGTAGAGGTGCTAGGAACAAAAACTCAAAAATACAGTATGTTCAGGGCAGCATTTGAAGTTTTAGAAAACCCAAAAAGAACAAAACAAACCAGAATCAGGAATGTAAAAGTGATGGTTCTCAAAAATCAATCTGGAAGCATATTTGCCAAGAGAAGAACATGACTGAAAGGGGTCTCACGGGGAAAAGGAAGTCAGACTGGCGCCCTGCCCCCCACCCCAGCCCGTGGCATCACTAAGGCAGCTGCAATGGCAGAAGTCAAAAGCTCAGGTACAGTGAAGGTCTTCCTGAGGCAGTGGGAGAGACCCAGGTCACCTGGAACTGGAGTGGAAAGGGGACAGGCTTCTACATGGACTTGTGCTTTAGGAAAACCAAAGAGGCCCAAATGAAACCAAACAACCTAACTCAGGAGAATAGCCTGGGAGGGAAAAGGGTGGCCTAAGAGGAAAATGCCCATTGCGACGAAGGGTAGGTATTTCTGCAAGTGCTATAAGTGGACAGTCCAACTTATGGCAACAGTGGGGTTCTTGGCTAATGGGGACCAGAGGAAGAGAAGGCAGGTTATGGATTTGACAAGAGTCTATTTAAAAGCTGAGAACTTCATGAAGCTCAGAAAGTGAGACTTAATCTATCAGTGTGAAGTCACTTTCATCTTATTTGAGATACTGTGCACAAAAGCTCTACTCACTATATGCTAGGAAAAAGTTTAGAAAACATAGTGGACTGACTCTTCCATAAGGCGCAGCTGTCTATTTCCTAGGAGTCTGAGAATGGCTGGCAAGCTGTCCTTAGTGGCCTCGTGCCAAGGGCCGCTCTGGGAGCATGTGGGCCGTGGCACCCAGAGGCAGCGGGAGCAGCAACACAGAGAGAGCAGGTGGCCTTTGCTTTGGCTAGTCTTCCAGTTCTCTCTGCCAAGAGGCCCTGTTCCTCTTTCCTCAGCTCCAAATATAATTTGGCAAAAGCAGCCTAGTTTATGGACAGGGGGTACTTCTTCTTAGATCACAGAGGTGGGAGAAAGCCTGGCCCTCAACTGTTTGGGCCCAAGATGCAGGTGGGCATCCAGGTAATCCAGCACCTCACTAATCCAACATGAATCTGAACAACTATGGCCAAGAAGACAGAGGGATGCCAGACATGAGGCCTCCTGGCCTATGTGGGGTGCTCGAATTGGGAGGGCTGGACGGTGAGGGTCTAACTTTATAGGGAGCCTGGAGGCCCTACAGCAAATGCTGTGGTTTGGCTGTGCCTTGGCTTCACACTTCCATAGCAGAAAAATCTGAAGTCATGTGCCATGATATTGTTGTGATACAAGTGATTTTCTAGAGGCAAGTTAAGGCTTTGTGGGCAAAGACAGTTCTGGGTGATACTGTGAGACACAGCTGCAGGGAAGTGGTCCCGAACAGTACCTGTCTGCCTAAAGGACAAATGACTACAGGTTCCTTCAACTCAACAGGCTGCTGCAAGGATCTTTACCTTAGCTGTGAGGTCGAGGCCACAAAAAAGGAAATCCTTGGAGCTAGGCATGGCAAGATCTACTTGAAAGGCTGAGGCAGGAGGATTGTGTTTGAGTTCTGCCTGGGCAACTTGGCAAGGCCCTGTCTCAAAATAAGAAAGTAAAAAAAGGGGGCTGAAATATATAGCTCAGTGTGAAGGAAGGCTGTGGGTTCAATCCCCAGTACTGGGGGGAAGAAAAGAAAAAAAAAGAAAAGCCTCTTATGCCTCAGGCATCTGCTTGCCTGGCAAACACAAACAAGAACACATGCATTGTTCCTTGGAGCTGGCAAAACGCTCTCAAGTCACCCAGTTACAAAGAACGCTCTCATTCAGATGCCAGCCATACATGCTCAGTGACCCACAGTTCGGCTCAATGAAGACTGTGCTTCAGAATGAAAGCCTGAGAAGGAAGGGTTTCTGCCCTGGGAATTTCCCTGCTCTGCCTTGTTCCACTGAAGGATGGAGACACTGTCCTCATCCCAGTGGCTGGCACCTGCCAGGCATGAGACTGCTCAGAATCGAAAGGAGACTACAATGACAACGGAGAGCCGGAAGAGACGCCATTCAGCGACACAGCGCTTTGGTCAATCTCCAGTGTGCTAACAGGGGAAAGCTGAATGAACAAGTTTGCTCCCTCCCAGTCCCTTCATATGAGGGGAGGGCAGTGGCTACCACCTGCAAGGACTGTAGATGCCAAGTCCAGGCAAATGTTCAAATGACTGGGCACGTGACATGGCCTTGGAGATGGCTGAAGGTGAGGAGACAGGCTGGGAGGTGAAGTGACTTGACCACTTCTCCATTGTGAGTTGGGGACAGTGGGTTGGGAGGCTGGGTCTGGGGTCCTTAATGCCATGTCAGAACGCTTCCCTTTCAGATAATTTCCATTTTGTGGTGGGTCCTAAGATTCCCTGCCACTGTAAACCACTGTGGAGGGGCTACGGAATATGACACCACACACAGCCTTCTCTCCTCACTCTGCTCAGGAATCACTGGTACAGACTCGCTGCTGGAAAGATAAGTTTCCTTCAACTCCACTAAACTCCCTTCTAACATAAATCCATCATAGAGACTTGATACTGTTTTTCCAGTCAGAGGATCCTAGTCTAACTAGGACTCATGTCTTCCAATTGTTTGGAGGACGGAGAACAAGTAGAGAAAAGTGGGTGCTTCTCCCCCTTAACTTCTGATGTTACCGCTGCCAAAGAACTGTCCACATCTGCAGGATTTATAGCCTTGACTCGATTTTACAACAAAATATTTGAACACGCTTCAAAGATTCAGACTTGTTTCAGCCCAAATCAAGACTTCCTAGCAAGGAGAGCATTTCCACTCTCATCAGCAATAAATGAGTCAGGGAAGAGGAGCGTGGAAACCAGAGGAAGGGAAGGGTGACCCACATACAAGTACAGTCCCTCGTTGAGTTTGCACCTCCGCCTCCATGCCTCTGTGCCCTCATTCAGGCACAAACAAGATTTCTCCTGCAAGACAGTCCCATGCTCATTTCATTTCAGTGCTGGGAGCTGCAGCCTGGATAAAGGGCTCCAGCTGGTGTCATGTGAGCCAAACCGGAAGGGGAGCACCATTCAGATCACACACTGAGGTGATCGCGCTGGGTGTTTACCCCCCACGCCCTGTTCTGGGTGGTTCTGGCTGTTGGCAGCAAAGGTTGTACTGCAAACTCAGAGGAGACACATCCAGCCCTTCCGTGTGTGAGACCACTGGGAAGTCTTTTTTCCTTAAGCAAATGATACCTGGGCCACCACTCCTGTCTGTGGGTCAAGAGAGATGTGGCCTCGGGCACCCAAAAGAAGCCTCTCACTTTGAGGGATGATGATTTAATCCTTTTAAGTTATTCCTTGGTTTACCTATTTTCATAAAACGTCTCAAGGGATGAAGATTGTAGCAGGAACAATGTCTAGGAATCTTTCAGATTAGAGTTGTAGTTGGGTGGCGGGAAAAGTAACAGGAGAAAGACTAGCTTCCAAATCGAAGGGTAGAGGATAAAGTGCCAATTTGTGCAAAAAGAATGTGAAAAGAAAATGCACTGAAAAACAACTCTTTGTGGGGAAAGCCAGAAGTATATAATTTGATGACTATGAGAAGTTACACCACAGCAAAGTCGAGACTACAGAAATCTCAGTCTTTTAAGAGAATGGCTATTTCTGATGTTATTAGGTGATCTGGCGATTGTCAGGAAGTAACTTCTTCAGGTTACAGACATTATCGTCACAGTCAGTTGGGCCAGTGCCCAAACTCCATCCAGGGCGGCCCTTAGGGCTGGCATGTAAGCACTCAGGTGGCCCCCTTCATCCCATAAACAGCAACACAGACCCACTAAGTATTTTCTAATATGTCCTTGGGCCAAAGGAGATGAAGAAGAGAAAATAGTTTTGTAAAGTATCCAAGTGATTTCACTCAGTTCTGTTTGCTTCCAAGAGCAACTGCTGATTTTTCAAAGTGCACGGTTCTTAGATATTTAAGTACCACAGGATTGGAGAAAGTACTTGAAACCTACAGTGACAGTGTCTCTTGAAAAGACATTTCAAAAAGATCCATCTGACAGATAACAATTAGCGGCTACTCCATTCAAAATCTAGTTTCAAGTAATACCTTCTTTGATTGGAAATATCTTTCTTCAAACTCTGATTGAACTTTTGAATTGCTTGGTACAAAAAACCAGAGTTAGAAGGAGGAAGGAGGGCTAAAAACTAAAATTACAATTAAGTGCTTAAAAAGACCCCCAAAGCCTCTTTATCTGAAATGAGGGACAGGGAAAAAAAAAAAAAGGCAAGTGAAGACACCCACATGGTCCCAGGAGAGATGTTCTCTCAAACTTCAGTAAACTGAGTTTGTCATTGAACTTCAGAACCTGTGGTCATGTAGGAGATTGGGCTGGTCCAAGCCTCCCCATGTTACAGGTGGAGACTCAAGTCCAAAGGGGACTTTTGATGGGTCATACAGCCCGGGAACAGCAGAGCCAGGGCTCAGCCCGAATGCCCACTCCTACTCAGGGCCTTTGTGAGGATATCACGTTGTGATCACACAGGGCAGCTACACAATATGCCTTGCTGTCCTGGAGGCTCCCGAGAATGAAGTGACACCAATGATTACGAACTGCAATAAAATGAACCACCGAGATGTTCTAACGGAAAAGGGCCTAGACTGGTATTTTC
Organism: Thryonomys swinderianus; assembly: GCA_004025085.1. Taxonomy (NCBI): domain Eukaryota; kingdom Metazoa; phylum Chordata; class Mammalia; order Rodentia; family Thryonomyidae; genus Thryonomys; species Thryonomys swinderianus. The sequence continues at coordinate 6,154 of PVIC010033504.1, read as the reverse complement.
TCTAGTTTGCCTGATGAGAATCCGCTGGGGCACTTGTTAAAAATTAAAATCCCCAGACCCCGGGCAAGGGGAGGGACCTGGGAGGCTGAATTTTTTTTTTTTTTTTTTTTTTGAGACAGGGTCTCGCTTTGTAGTTCAGGCTGGCCCTGAGCTCACTATGGTGCCCAGGCAAGCCACCACGAACTCAGTAATCCTCCTGTCCCTGCCTCCCGAGTGCTGGGATTACAGGCGTGAGCCACCACGTCCGGCATTGTGGTATGCGGTGTTGATTGTTGGTGGGCGTGTCTCCACCCCCAGCATTCTATGTGGTTACCGGGGATCGAACTCAGGACCTTGCGCTTGCGAGGCAGGCGCCGGAACCACTGAGCTAACCCTCGGGCCCGGGAGGCTGAATTTTTAACAAGTGCCCATGCGAATCTCAGCAGCAGCAAGGCGTGAAGAAACTGCTTAGAAGGTGGGGAGGGGGAAAACTTGGTTTGTGGCTTAGGGGAATTCCTTTGCCATTTAACAGGCCACGTTCCGGCTTGGGAGGGCATTCCCAAGCTCAACTGTGTGTTCAGCACTGGTCTAGGATGGGAAGCCCTGTGGAAGGGCACATACAACTACCACAAAATAACACATGTCCTTCACTGTTCTCGGGAAAAAGCCTTTTGATTGGCAAAGCAAAACTGCTATTCAGACACATTTTAAATAGGGAAATTAGATGTACTTGGCTTAAATGCAATCGGGTTGCTGAAACCCAACAGGGGATGAGAACCCTGTTGCTTGTCACCATGGCTAACAAGGCAATGGAGGAAACCAGTAACTAAGCACAAAAATAGCCCGGAGCTCCCAGGGGAGAGCTGCCTACTTGAGACAGGTGCGCATGATGGGTGGCCCCGATGATGGTGTGAGGTCAGATCCAGGTCACTGAGAGAGATGGGAGACCTGAAGCAGCAATGAGGGGACATGGGGCCCAGGGGAGGCCACTGGAGCGTGCCAGAGTCTGGAGGCCTCATTCCAGCTCGGCCTCCACCTGCTCCGTGTCAGAGCACTGTGACTTGTTTCGTTCCCAGTGGCAGATGGCATTGGCGTACTCCACCACCAGCTTATCCATCCACGTCAGGGGCTCAGGGAACAGCACAGAGCCTTCAAAGAAGCCCAGGTGGCCGCCGTGCAGGGGCAGCACAAACATGACGTTCTCCCGTTTCTCTGCAGGGCAAAGGCACCAGGTTACTGCTCCTGACTGAGCTCCAGGTGAGGGGTGCAAATGGGAGGGGCCAGGGCAGTTTACCCCCAGGGGCAAGTCACCCAACCCAACCTCTGCTTCCTCTGCTTTCTTCACCGAGGGACAGGCCTTTGCTGGGGTCCAGCAGGGCACCTGCTTCAGGAGTCCTCAGAACTCTCAGGGGAGAAGAAGGGGTACAGGAAGGAGAGGAGTCTAGGCTTCAGTACTGCTATAGGTCCACAGTGACCAGTTATCCTCCCCAGTTTGTGTGTGTGGATCACCTGGGGTACCTTCAAATGCAGTTCTGACCAGGTAACTTAGAGTGGGGTTCAGAGCATGTAGAGTGCTATTTACTAGACAAGTAAAATTCAGTGAAGTCAATGGTTTTTCATTCCAGGGATTTATCTTTATGACTAAAGCTGAATTTAAAGATGCAAGCTGTGTTAAAGGGCATCCAGGCTTCACCTGCTAACTGGCCGTCTGAGAGTTAACCCGGAGCTCCACTTTATAAATCCTGTGAGGTTGGTCCTACACAGGCTAAGACAACCCACCACTGGAGATGTGTGTACAGGGGGCAGCCAGATTTGACAGGAAGTACCTGTCTTTCCAGGGCATAGCTGACAGGGCCCCTATGTTGGCTCTTGGGGCTTTTTCTTGTCTCACCCCCTTTTTGGTTGCTGGTTTAGAAACTCATTGACAGTATTAGTGTTGTGAACAGTAGTGAGGGATCCAGAAGGAGGTGGGTGTTGCTGCTTTCTTTGTCTCCTTGTTGCACACATGGCTAGGTGGCACTGGGCATGTGGTTGGAGAGGGGGCAGAGATAGCTCCGACCATGTGACACACACCTCACACAGCCTTTGTCCTGAGCAGGGTAACATCCCTGGGCAGGCTGTGGGCCCTCTGCTGGCTACCTCACCTCCTCCTAGCTTGAGGTTCAAGAGAGTCGGAGGCACACTTCCTCTTTCTGGGTATGCTATGATGTTTACAAGAAGAGAGGCAGTCACAGAGAAGGACTGTGGAGGGGCTGGGACATGAGGCTCCAGGGGTCTGAAGTGACTGAGAGGGAGTGTGGAAGCCCAATGCTTCCTCCTGCAACCCCCTCTCTCTTTTCCTCTTTGCTCCTTACCCCGCACCACAGGACCTGCTTATATATTTTTATCCTTAAAGCAGATGGAGACACTGTCATGAGAAGTAAGAGAACTGGAGGTTTTGTTTTGCTTTTCAGATCAAATTTTCAGTCTATATATCTCTTTAAGTCAAACCCTCTTTTTACTGATTCATTGATTTCAGGTAAGGCCATGAAAGCCCTCTTGATGAACATTAAGGATGGTCCCATCTCCTGTACCAGGATAGGACCCTGGAAGGCTCTTCCAGGGCCTTCACAGCCCCAGAACAGTAGATGAGGCGGAGTCAGAACAGTGCCGCAAGTGTTCCTTCCCAAAGAGGCTGGCAGCTCAGGGAAGGCTGCAGAATTTACTGGGGGAATCTGTTGAGTGCTGGGGAGGAGTGGGAGAAAACACTTACCTGAAAGAGACTTTGGAATGGTTAGAAGACTTTCATGCACCAAGGGGTCATCAGCTGCGTTAACCAACATGAGGGGCACATAAATCTGCAATGAGAAATAAAACAGACTTAAATGATGGATTCCCCTCTCTAATCCTACTGACTCAGGGCTCAAGTTCACTACCAGACATTTCTTTGAAGCCAAGGGAAGGGGGTTACAGCTCAGCTTGCTAAACAGGTGGGTGAAGGGTGCCTGGTATTCACAAGCAGCAGGATGAGTTGTAAGTGCCTCCATGATCACTCCCGGGCAGGATGTGTGCACAGGAGCTGCAGGGAACCGGCACGGCCTGCTATAGAGGGAGGTGTTCAGTGGCACTCACTGTCCAAATATTTCTGATCATTCCCAGAGTAGCCGTGCCTTTCAGGTAAAAGACTTTACCAAGAGGTAGATACATACCTGTCCAGTTAATAGAGTGGGCGGGGATCAAGTGCACCCCACTTCAGATAGAGGAGACTGCCTAGAGGAATCTGAAGGCTGAACACAGGAGTATAGGGGTGGATACTAGGGGCTCTGGGCAGGCGTGCGCTCAGTGGCCATTTTAGCAACATAGCCAACTGTCTTCTTTTGTATTTGTGTGGAGGTGCTGATGAGGGACTCAGACGGTGCTGAAGAGCTATTCTGGGGCAGGGAAGGCTCTCTAGCCTTAGTCTTGGATGTTAGCACCGTGCAGCTCAATGCTCCTCAGTGGCTCAAATGCCCAAATCCTGAATAATGCTCAATGAGGAGAGCTGGCTGCTGAGACAGACACAGAGCTGCAGTCACAACGGTTGCTCTACCAGGGAAACGGTGGGCCAGACCAGCAGGTGGACACTGACAGGGGTAAATGGGAAAGTCTGTGTGTGCGTAAGAGCCGTTGTATACAGAGAGAATCAGACTGTCTTGGCGCAGGTAAAAAAAAAAAGGTATAGGGAATTTGGGCTCACCACAAATAATACACACAGTTTATTATTGTGGCTGCTAAGAACCGCATGGATGCAAACGAGTCTACAGATATGGTCCTCTTCACTGTGACAAAGAGGACCTCGTTTCTCTGTGCTCACTAGATATTGGCCGGAATTGGAATTCAGGTCTAGGCGCAGTGCATGAAATACACAATGCTCTAGGGTAGGAGACTGAGATGGCTCTCCCCACGAACCATGGTAGAAACCAGGGGGAATTACACTGTCAAAAGAAGTCTAAGGAAAACCTGGGTATGGCAGCAATATTAAGAGCTTTCACACAGCCTAGGGAGCAGCCCAACAGCTCTGGGGGGAAGTGTATGGAGGTCACAGACTTTGGTTCAACAAAAAATGCAAACCCAGCTAGACAGTGGCAGAGGTTCCATGAAGGAACTCAGGAGAGGTGTTTATTTGCTGCTGCAGGGAGTGACTCGAGTTCTGAACTGGTGTGGGCCACTCACCCTGTGCAGGTACCTCATGCAGCTCTCTTCCTCGTAGTATTCCTGCAGGGAGTTGTAGCCATGGAACTTCCTGGAATACGTGGGGTAGAGGAGAAAAAGGACAAAAAAACAGCAGTTGTAAGATCAGAAATGAACTCACTGCCCCGAGTGAACACATGCCAGCAGTTGAGTTGGGTCTAAATGCTGACTGCGGTACTGCAGTCAGCAGTACTGACATAGGCTTCATGGGGGTGGCAGCACTGGCTTCGGGATCTGGGTTCAAATTCTAGCTCTGCCACTTACTGGCTATGTGACCTTAGGTAAGTGGCTCCACTTGTCTTCACTTCATCTGCTCCTCTGTACACTCAGAGTACAGAAGCCAGGACTGCCCCGGGAGGTGCTGAGGTTTATGATCCCGAGGTGCTTATCAGCAGTGACTGTCCAAACAATCACTCAGCGTGTGCTATTTATAATGACTTCAGATGTCACATCATTCGGGGTAGTACAACCCTACATATGACCAGAGAGAAACTGGGATTCTCAGACATGTGCTAGGACTTCCTCTTGAACAGAGTTCTTCCTGTTGGAGTCACTCATTGGACATGTGAACCAGAATGAAATATGTAGAGGGACACAGAGATAGGACAGGCTCAGAGTTACGGTTCTGTGCACCCCCAGAGAGGTAATCAGGGACACACGGCATCACCCACATCTCCGGCGTGGTTGCCTGAGAGTCCTGCGAGCCTGCTCTGCACTGTGCTCCAAGGCTGGCGATGCTCAGCCTGTAGCTCCAGTGCCAGGCGGCCCAAGGTCACCCAAACAGAGCCCCTCTGAAGGCTTCCTTCTTCCTGGGCTCTGAAAAATGACCTTTTCTATTTTGATGCCAGGTTCCATTGTACACCTCCTCCCCTGAAGGGTGCATTCAGCCACCTCCAGTTTCTGCACACAGCCTGCCTGGAAATGACCCACAAAGTGAGGCAGGACCCTTAGGGGCTCGTGATAGGGAGCAGGCTGGATGCAGAAGTCCTCTCCGAGACCTCTGTCCTGGTGAAGTCGGCCCCCTGCATCACTGGGAAAGTGTTCCCATTCTCCAGGGCGAAGGCAGCCAGAACAGGTTAGAGCCACCAAACTGTGTCGACTGAACTACAAGGAGGAACCGTACAGAGATCTGAGATCATTCTCTTTGTGGCTTAAAGATCTCAGAAGGTGAACGGGGAAATTTCAGCAACTTTTTTTCTTACTTGACCTGTGTGTGGTTGGTGGGTACAATTCACTCTTATCATCTCAACACACCAGTAACTTCCTACTTTTTATTTCCCCCAAGAAACTGTTAACAGGCACATTTCAAGGTTACTGGGTGCAAGAAGGCTAATAAAATCTCATAAGCAAGAAAAGCACTGATTCTATGACTCCAGACGGCTATCTGCCTATGTCTTGGATGGATATAGTGGTACCTCGGTTCATGAATGCAATTAATCCCAGGATTGTGGGGAAAAGGGCCACGTTTGTGTTCATGCAGAAAAGATGGCCACCTGATGCAGAGTTTGGAAACAACTGTGTTCATAAACTGAGGTATCACTTTACTTGCTCACTTTGAACAACATCTAAAACTACTGCATGGTGGGTGTGGTACTGCACGCTGTAATCTTGTAATCCCAGCACTCCAGAGGCTAAGGTAGGAGGACTGCAAGTCCAGCAGGGCAACTTAGTGAGACCTTGTCTCAAAGTAATAATATTTTAAAAAGGGATGGGGATATAACTCAGTGCAAAGGCCCTGGGTTCAATGCCCAGCACAGGGTAAAAAGATATTAAATGTATGTTCATTGAGCAGGTTGGCCTTTTTAAAGAGAATGGTGATGTGGGTGTGGTGGCTCAGGCCTGTAATCCCAGCACTTGGGAGGCAGAGGCAGGAGGATTTCTGTGAGTTTGAGGCTTGCCTGGGCTACATAGTGAGCTCAGGGCCAGCCTGAACTACAAAGTGAGACCCTGTCTCAAAAAAAAAAAA
>PVIC010033503.1:0-20117 GCA_004025085.1 Thryonomys swinderianus | reverse complement strand
CAGGCTGGCCCTGAGCTCACTATGGTGCCCAGGCAAGCCGCCGCGAACTCATCAATCCTCCTGTCTCTGCCTCCCGAGTGCTGGGATTACAGGCGTGAGCCACCACGCCCAGCATTATATGTGGTAACCGGGGATCGAACTCAGGTCCTTACGCTTGCGAGGCAGGCGCCGGAACCACTGAGCTAACCCTCCGGCCCTGGAGAATTAGTTTTTAAAATTCCTTTCTCATTTTTAAATTGGCATTTTGTCTTTTTTGTGGAGTTAAAAGTTTTTTTATGTAACTGGATACTAGCCTTTACTAGTTAAATATATTGTCCTAGTCTGTAGGCTGTTTTTTTTTTTTTTTGCACATTGAGATCCAAAAGCTTGCTTTCTCTTCTTTTTGTGGTGGGGGGAGAGGTGTAGGAACAAGGTCTCATGGTGTATCTTAGGCTGGCCTCAAACTCACTGCATTCCTCCTGCCTCAGCTTCCCCAGTGCTGAGATCATGGGTGTGTGCCACTGTGGCTGGCCAAATGCTTTAAACTTACTGTGGTGACACACACCTCTAATGTCAGCACATAGGAGGCTGGCATAGCCATATCACTAGTTCATGATCAATTTGAACTATATAGCAAGAACCTGTCCCCCCCAAAAAAAAATTCCTAAAAGTTTTAATTTATTTTTTTATTTTTATTTTTTTTGAGACAGGTTCTTGTTTTGTAGTTCAAGCTGGCCCTGAACTCACTATGTAGCCCAGGTGAGCCTCAAACTCAGCAATCCTCCTGCCTCTGCTTCCCAAGTGCTGGTAGCACTGTGATATGTGGTTACTGGGGATCGAACTGAGGATTTTGCACTTGTTAGGCAGGTGCTGGAACCACTGAGCTAAATCTCTGGTCCTCCAAACTCAAGATTTAAGCCTATCTTTTCTTACTACAGAGAGGTTTATCATTTTAGCTGTATTTCAGTCATCTCTTGGCCTTGGAGTTAACTTTCTTTATATGGTATGAAGTAGAGACCTACGTTCTGCTGCCTGTGGGGATATCCACTCATCTCAGCAGTATATATCGAGAAGATTGTTCCTGCTGCTGAGCTGTGTGGACCCTTCCTGAAATGTAGTCAGTGAAAATGTATCTATTCTGGACTCACATTTCTAGCTGATTGACTAACAGCACATATCGCTTAGTCTTGTGCTAACACCACATATCACTTAGTCTTTCTTTGCAGTAAGCTTTGAGATCAAGAAGTTTGAGTCTCCTACCTTATTTCCTCTCTTTTGGTGACAATACTGCAGGGTAATTGCTTCCAGGATCTGAGCCATACCGGGGGCCTGGCCTTGATTTTTTAAAAAGATTGTTTTGGTAGCTCCCTTTCCATGTAAGTTTTGGATCGGTAGTTTCAATTTTTGCAAAAAAAAAAAAAAAAAAAAAAGGATTTTGACAGAGGCACAATATTGTATATGTCGATCACTTTGAAGAGTGTAGTCATTTGGTCTTCTCTATAAATTCAAGGTGTCAATTAAGTAATTTAAACCCCAGTATTTGGGAGAGGAGAGACTGAGGAAGCCCCACCCCTGAGCTTCTTGCAGGGTAGCACCTGGTAGATGGGACTGGTAGTGAACACTGACGGGATGGGCCTGTGTGTAAGTGAATAATATTTCCTTTAAGGGAGGTGCTTTGGAGATGCTCTTGGAGAAGAGGTGTTAGGAGACTAAGGTCTGGAATTTTAAGGAATGCACAGATTGCCCAGGATTTTTTTTTTTTTTTTTTTTTTTTAAACAGGGTCTCGTAGTTCAGACTGGCCCTGAGCTCACTATTTAGCCCAGGCAAGCCTTGAACTCAGCAATCCTCCTGCCTCTGCCTCCCGAGTGTTCGGATGACAGGTTTGAGCCACCAAGCCCAGCATTTGCGGTATGTGGTGCTAATTGCCAATAGGTGTGAGCCACCATGCCTGGTGTTGTATGTGGTTACCGGGGATTGAACCAGGGACCTTGCGCTTGCTAGGCAGGCGCCAGAACCACTGAACTAAATCTCTGGCCTGGGCTTTTAATGCTTTTTGTGATGCACAGAGGATGTGGGTTCTGGGCTGAGATCAACAGATGGACTTGGAGTTAGACCTTGTGATGTCTGCAGGTATCCTCATTGTTAGGGTAAAGGAGTTCAGAATTGGTATCTGAAACTTTGATAGCATACAAGACATTAGTATAGAAGCTTCATAGCAAAGAGAGAGATGGGTTTGACCAACTCTTCTGTCCCTCTGTGTCAGCTTGTTTAATTTAGTCTGCCATCATAGGGCTTCCTGGCTGGTCCTTAAGGCCCTGGTTGGACTTTTTCTTTTTTTTGGAGACAGGGTCTCGCTTTGTAGTTCAGGCTGGCTCTGAGCTCACTATGTAGCCTAGGGAAGTTTCGAACTGAGCAATCTTCCTGTCTTTGCCTCCCGAGTGCTGGGATTACAGGCGTGAACCACCACACCCGGCACTGTGGTATGTGGTATTGATTGTTGGTGGGTGTGAGTCTCCATGCCCAGCATTGTATGTGGTTACTGGGGATCGAACTCAGGACCTTGCGCTTGCGAGGCAGGCGCCAGAACCATTGAGCTAACCCACCAGCCCTGGACTTCTTAACAGAGAAAAGAGCTTCCCTCATCCGTCTTTTCTTCTCCTCCTTCTCCTTCCTCTTCTTCTCCTTCTTTCATTCTTCTGGGGATTGAACTCAGGACCTTCTGTGTGTGAGGCAGGTGCTGGAAACACTGAGCTAAATCCTCATCCCCTCCCCTGTCTGTCACCTGTTGGTTTTCTTCAGTGCTGTACCTTTGGGTCCTGGGTTTCAGTGTTGCTCAGCTTCCTCCTCACAAGCCAGCTGCTGGTCCTCACAGAGCACACTTCTCTGGCTTGATTTAGCCATTGGTTAGAAAGGGCAGGAATTGAGGGCTTTGGGAAAAGGGCTTCTTTCCAGGCACCATCTGTCATTTGCTCTGTCATTTTCTAGGGTCTTTCAGCTGCCAGTGAGGTCCAGGTCAGAATTGTTCTTTTGGACAAGGGAAGGTGAGTGTACCTCTGGCCTTGCTAGCCCTTGACACCGCTTTGGTCTCTCGGGATTTCTTCAGGTTTCTACACAAGAAGCCATGCTCCCAGGGCCTGCGTTTGAGTTTGTCCCCTCTGGTTCTGTCCTTGCTCCGACTTGAAGCCCTCAGAAGCTGCCTCACAGTGCTGTTGGTCTCAGGGTTTTAGGGAGATGGTAGCAGACGAGCACCCTTCCCGGAGTGGGACGCGGAAGGTGGTGTGGGCGAGGGAGGGAGGAATGTCCCAGATTCGCTTCTGGAGTAGCCATGTCCTCTGCACCTCTCATACTGCAGGCTCTGGGGCTGCCACCCTATTCACATGCACACCTGTGCGGTATCACAGCATGGCTTCAGAGCCTGTACCTCTTTGCCGCTGGCTCTGGTCATGAGGGAAAAAGGTTTCCTCATCTGAAAACCAGGCACATAAGGTGACCTGCAGGGTTATAATTGGGAAGATGAGGTAGCATCCTGTCACATGACGACCGTGGTGCCTGCGTCTCGTGAGTGCTTAGAAGATACTCAGCACTGCTGTTGTCCTGGTCGTTCTTGCTGCTTCCTCTTGGGATTCTGTCGCTCTTGGTCAGCTGCTCCGCTTGCAGGGCCATGGCCCCTTGTACGTTGTTCTCGGTCCCCCAAATCACTGGGAACTGTCTGTATCATCCTTCTCGTTGGCAGCTGACCTGACTTGATGGCACGGAGGTAGTGTGCAGGCCTATGTGTTGCACTAGGAGGGTGAGCATGGCAGAACCGTTTGTGTGTGTGAAGAGCTGGGTAACGCTCTACTTCTAAAGGAGAAGTGACTTCCGTGCGGGGCTTCTTCTCCAAGTAGTACTGGGTAGTGGCTGGGTTGCCTGTGGTGCCTTGCAGCCTGGAACCCTGCTCTTCCTTGTCCCTTCCTCAGGACAAGCCTCTGGCTCCAGACCTGAGGCAAAGTGTGGCAGACAGAGTCCACGCGTGGCAGACGGGGCAGGGGAAGGTTGGATGGATGGGCTAGAAGAGCTGCAGCAGCCTGTTGGGGTTTGGAGCGAGTTGAGTGAGTGAAGTTCCGAGCAGCCATCTTTCCTGAGGCGAGCACTGTGGCCCACGGAGGCCTTGCTGATTCCTGGAATACTTGGGGCTCCTGAGAAGGAGCTACATCCCGCTTGGATGTCAGTAGAGGGAGAGGCATTGTGTGAGACCAGCAGCCCTCTGTAGGGGCTGCTCACTGTAGAAGGTGATTGCTGGCGGTGAGAGAAAGGTGGGCTGCTTTTCTTCTGATACAGTTGAATGTTCTGGGAGGCTCTGGTGTTGGGACTGTGCTGTTGTGGAAGGAGGGGTCTCTGGACCCAGGGCCCTCTTCACTGGTGGGTACATAGTGGCAGCTCTCAGGTATAAGAGCTAACAGCAGGGTGGGGCATCCTGTCCACGCATGATAAGGAGCAAGAGTTAAAAGGATGGCAGAATGTTGGAGGGTGATCCAGTGTCTGAAAAAGAGCCAGAGCCTCAGGTAGCAATCAGAGGGATTCGGCCTGAGCCCTGTGTTTCCCTGACAGGGACTAACCTGCTCGTCCTTCCCACCTCAGGTGCTGGGCACAGTGGCACCTTGCATCCCCGGTTTGCTAGAGGTTCTGGGCTGGTGACCAGGATGTGGGGACTGGAGGCAGGAGCTGTGGCTGGCTCATTTGATGGCCAGCATTTCATGCCACTTTGTTGTGTTGGCCTCTGCCTGCTGTGCTGTCTTTAGGTCATAAGGATAGCAACCCTGGGAGACTGTTTGAAGGTTAGGGTTTTCCTCAGGGGTCCTGGATACCAGGCAGTGGGGTATAAAAGTTCTGTGTGAGAGATCAGCTGTAGATACCTAGACTCAGATGCAGAGCAACCTGAACCTAGTGGGCACAGAGGGTGATGGGTGAGTTTGAATGTCTTCCAGAAGGTGATGCGTGAACTAGTCCTGAGGGTTCTTGGCCTAGCCCCTGCTCGGGGAGGCTGCGGTGGTGTTTCTGGCCTAGGAAACAGACCAGCTGTGTGATGCTCTGCTGCCTTGGCCTAGCTACATTCTGTTCCTGCTGCTAGCAGACGGGGTGCTTTTTGGGCCTTAACCCTCTTCATCTTCTCGCAGTCCCGGAGCAGAAGTCTGAAATCAGGTGGCAGCTGCAGGGCCAAGCTGGCTCCTGATCTTGTGGAGGATCCTTCCTGGCCTCCTTGTCAGAGGTCACCAGCAGTCCTTAGTTCCTTGGCACATGGACAGGGCTCCACTGCGGTCTTCCTGGGGTTTCTGCTTGTGTCCTGACAGCCCCGGTGTAGAAGGACCCTGATCTGCCCACTAGGGTTCATTTGCGTGTCCTCCCACAGCCTAACCACCTCCAGAGCCCGCCTCTGACATGTTCAGTAGTGCCAGGGCATAGGGTTCACCTCTTTCTGTGGGACACAGCTGAGTCTGGAACCCCAGTCTGAGGGTCCTGCACCCCTATAGCCTCGTATCTCACCGCTGTCCTGTTCTCTGCAGAACCGGGCAGTGGGTCGGCCCAAGGGCAAGCTGGGCCCGGCCTCCGCAGTGAAATTGGCTGCCAACCGAACAACAGCAGGAGCTCGCCGGCGCCGGACGCGATGCCGCAAGTGCGAGGCCTGCCTGCGGACAGAGTGCGGAGAGTGCCACTTCTGCAAGGACATGAAGAAGTTCGGGGGCCCCGGGCGGATGAAGCAGAGCTGCATCATGCGGCAGTGCATTGCGGTGAGTGCCCCGCGGTGAGTGCGTCCACGCGGGTGCATCCGTGCACGTTGGGGCAGGGGCGGGGGCGGGCTGGTGCTCTTCCCAGACTTCCTTCCTGCTGTGCTCATGGAGTGGTGGTCTCTTACCTTCTCCTCTTGTTATAGCTGAGTTCTATTAAGTTCTCTCATTAAAGATTTCAGGGCATCCTGTCCTGGCTTTGACCCCATAGGCAATGGTTACCGTCCATGTCATGAGGATTCTGGGCCCATTCCCTTCTGTCCACCTTCCTGAGGGTCAGTGCTCTGGGCAAAAGGTCAGTGACCTTCCTCAGGAGACTGCCCGTGGGCCCAAGGGGCTGTATGTCGCCACTTCTTCAGCAGTAGCTCGGTCACCAGCCTTGCCCCAGTGGCGTGGTCACCCTGATTCCCGCCGTGTGTGCACGTGCGCACACACACACTCACTCACTCACTCACTTTGGTGTTCTCGGGAGTGGTCATTCCCAGTCTCTTGAGCTCCTATGTGGGCCCAGCATGGTATAGAGCGAACATTTTCCTGACTGATGCTGATGCCCCCTAACCCTTATGGCACCTTTCCCTTTGCCCTGGTTGTGTCTTTTGTTAACTTGTAATTTTAAGAAAACTGCACTTACTATAAAATTTATGGTCTTAACCATTTTCAGGTGTTTAGTACAGTAGTGTTAACTATGTCTGCACATGGTCGTGCACCTGATTGCTAAAACTTTTTTTTTTGGCATGAAGGATTGAACTCAGGTTCTTTGCACTGTTACATTCCCTACACCTTTTTTTTTTGAGACAGGGTCTCGCTTTGTAGTTCAGGCTGACCCTGAGCTCACTATGTGGTCCAGGCAAGCCTTGAACTCAGCAATCCTCCTGCCTCTGCCTCCCGAGTGGTGGGATGACAGGCGTGAGCCACCACACCTGGCACTGCGGTATGTGATATTGATGACTGGTGGGTGTGAGGCACCACGCTCAGCATTGTATGTGGTTACCTGGATCGAACTCAGGGCCTTGCGCTTGGGAGGCAGGCGCCGGAACCACTGAGCTAAATCTCCAGCCCCCCTATTTTACATTCTTAAGAGCAACACACAAGGGTTCCTATTTCCCTAAATCCTTGCCGACATCTGCTATGTGGAGTTCTAAGGAAAAAAAAGGTTGTTTTTTTTTTTTTTTTGGTAGTACCAGGGAGTGAACTCGGGATCTTACATTTGCCAAGCAGACATGGAACCATTGAGCTACCTCCTTGGCTCTGTTTTTATTTTTTAAATGAAAAAAAAAAATATATGGGGGGGGTGGATAGTGTCTTACTATGGACCTCAGGCTGACCTTGAACTCATGGTGTAGCCCAGGCTGGCCTTGCACTAATGATATTCCTGCCTCGCCTCTCAGGTGCTAGAATTACAGGTGTGTACCATGATGCTCAGGTCTGTTTTTTTGTTTTTGTTTTTGTTTTTGAGACAGGGTCTCGCTTTGTAGTTCAGGCTGGCTCTGAGCTTACTATGTAGTCCAGGCAAGCCTCGAACTCAGCAATCCTCCTGCCTCTGCCTCCCGAGTGCTGGGATGACAGGCGTGAGCCACCACACCCGGCACTGTGGTATGTGGTATTGATTGCTGGTGGGTGTGAGTCTCCATGCTCAGCATTGTATATAGTTACCGGGGATCGAACTCAGGACCTTGTGCTTGTGAGGCAGGCGCCGGAACCACTGAGCTAACCTTACTCCAGGCCTGCCCAGGTCTGTTTTTAACAGTGGCCATCCCCATATGTATGCTGTGCCATCATATTATGGTTTTGATTTGCATTTCTTTAGTAATTGGTGATATTGAGCACTTTCTTAGGTACTTGTTGGTCATTTGTGTGTCTTCTTTGGAGAAATGTTTATTTCAACTCCTTTGTCTTTTTTTTTTTGACTGCACTGGAGTTTGAACTCTGGTCCTTATGCTTGCAAGGTAGGTGCGGTGCTACTGAGCTAAATCCCCAGCTTTTTTTTGCTCATTTTTAATTGGGTTTTTCTGGTATCTTGTTATAAAGTTATAGAAGTTCTTCATATATTCTGTATATTAATCCCCAAGATACAGAATATATTAATATACAGAATATACGTTTTTCTTGAGAAGAAGGTGTGTGTGACCCTTTGGACTTGAACAGGATTTTAAAGAGCTTGTCTGGAGACAGTTGGTTTGGACAAGTGTCACCTAACCCACAACTATCTTTTGTCTTCTCCCCTGGGGCCCAGAGGCCAGTTACAGGAAACTTTATCATTGGCTGCCTTACCTTGCAGTTCTGGTGCCTGGTATAGTGCCTGGCACATGGGCCATGTTGGTTGGAGTAAACCTGTCTCCTGGCAGCCCCAACCTCACAGGCTTGTTGAGCCATCAGTCTTCCTGAGCCTCTTCTAGCCTTCTGTGTTTATTGCTCTGCCACCTGCAACACTCCCTCCAGCCCTCCCCTCCAGGTGTGTGGTGTCTCCCTCTTTTGGTTCTGACTCCCCTGGGTTCCTCCACTGGCTTCCCTCCCTTCTGGGGTCTCTGCGGTAGCTTTGCCCTGGTTCCTCTTTCATGCTGCCACCCATCCCAGAGTCAGTGCCTGAGCCCAGACCCTCCTCTTGGCACCAGGGATGCCCCCACACACCTGTCTTCATGCTTATCTTGCGCAGACCGCTCTGGCCTTGCCTGCTTGGAGAGCCTTTCCTTCACCTTTCTTGTCCTCTGAGTTCTCCAGGAATTGGCCTTACTGCTTCGTATTATACTTGAGCACAACTTTTGGATGTTTTCTTGGTTTTCATTGGGTTACATTGTTGTCTTCTCAAACGCTGGGAGGAGAATAGCTATCTTCTCAGTTCCACACCCCTCTTGATATCTTGGTCTGGGCATTAGCAGATGGTAGGTGGCTCTCTTACCTGCGGTGTTTTGTGTGGATTCAGATGTCTGTGTCGCTTTATAGACGTTTCCATGTATAGCTGAGTGTATCTCAGCTTGTTTGAAATTCCTTCAAAGTGGTTTAGTAAACCCTGTGTGTATGCGTCCTCTGTAATTTGTGCTGACCAGGACCAGGGTCAGACATAGGCCTAACCTGGCCTCTGCCCTTGGGTTCCACTGCCAAACTTGGTGATCTTGGAGTCCCTTTATTTTCTTAAAATCTAAAAACTCCAAAATGTCCTCGTTTCTGTAGTTTATTTGCTTATTAATATCTACTGTACTCAAGGCTAGGCATGGTGGTATATTCCTATAGTCTGACCACTCAGGAGGCTGAGGCAGGAAGATTGACATGAGTTCAAGGCCATGCTGGGCTACAGAGTGAGTTCAAGGCCATCCTGAACTACATAATGAGACTCTTATTTCAAAGAAAACAAAGTACTGAATTCAAAATGAATTTTTTAAATACTTTAAATTCATTTTCAGAATAAGAAGCCTCTTACATATTTTTTAGTTAAGAGAAAATATTTTTATAAGAACGAGTTAAATTGTCCAAAACAAAAATAGAAAAAATGATAGTTTCATGTCTTTGTAAATCTATTGTGTCTTGTTTATTAGAAAGGACCTGTATATCCACATTTATTTCTGTAGGGAGGAGGCAGAGGAGAAACCAGATTCCACAAATAGGTAGTTGGATGAGGAAGCATGTGCAAATCCATAAGCCTTGGAACTCAAGAGGAGGCAGCTTCTTTTTTTCTTTTTTTCTTTTTTTGAGACAGGGTCTCACTTTGTAGTTGAGGCTGGCCCTAAGCTCACTATGTAGCCCAGCAAGCCTTGAACTCAGCAGTCCTCCTGCCTCTGCCTCCCAAGTGCTGGGATTATAGGCGTGAGCCACCATGCCCAGCACTGTGGTGTGTGGTACTGATTGCTGGTAGGTTTGAGTCACCACACCTGGTATTGTGATATGTGGTTCCAGGGATAGAACTCCAGACTGTGTGCTTGCTAAGCAGATGCTGGAACCACTGAGCTAAATCCCTGGCCCTGAGGAGGCAGCTTCTTACAGTTGAAGGTGG
This sequence comes from Thryonomys swinderianus, assembly GCA_004025085.1. Classification (NCBI taxonomy): domain Eukaryota; kingdom Metazoa; phylum Chordata; class Mammalia; order Rodentia; family Thryonomyidae; genus Thryonomys; species Thryonomys swinderianus. Next base: position 10,387 of record PVIC010033503.1, on the reverse strand, counting down.
GATTTGAAACTATACCAGTGGATTTTTCATACTTCATTTTAGAAGCCATCAGTTTTGCTTTCTGCTCATGCAGGAAATTGTAACATTATACATTGGTCATTTGGAAAATGTTGGCTCACTGAAGGAGATTTCTCAAATACTGGAACATTGCACAATATACATGTATGTAGAAACTTGTGTAAATATATATAAAATATTTTAATCACCAATCAGAAAAGCTTTGGGAACACTTTTAGTTCATGATAACTCATGTCAGCCTTCAAATATTTGAATTTTGTAATTTGGGCTGATTACTGTCAGTTATTTTCTGGAAATGACAGGCTTGGTTCTTTTGTCTTAAAAAAATATATTGGGTGCCGGGCGTGGTGGCTCATGCCTGTCATCCTAGCACTCGGCAGGCAGAGGCAGGAGGATTGCTGAGTTCGAGGCTTGCCTGGGCTACATAGTGAGCTCAGGGCCAGCCTGAACTACAAAGCAAGACCCTGTCTCAAAAAAAAAAAAAAAGTCAATGCCAACTGGTTTCCGTAGTTGTTTTTGTACATTTCATGAAGCTGTGTGGAGAAGGTGGTCAGCTGAGCTCACAGCTTGATGCGCTGTTCCTCGGGTAGTGAACTGTTCTGCAGCGTGCGGAAGTACTATGCACATACTTCCTGTGTGGAAGGATGTGTGTTCAAGGGTTGGGGTTTTCATAAAATTAATAATATAAGACATTTGTCAGTTGAGTTGGGGATCTCTGTGGTGTGCATGTGGCTCTGAGGAGCCAGCAGATTTGGCCCCCTTGCACCATCAAGGCAAACATTAGCCCATGGGGAAGGCAATTATGGCTTCCTCTTGATCTAAAGAGAGCCCTTCCAGGGAGGCCTGGTCCCTGCTAGTGTGACGAGCCCCAGCCCTCCCACCCTGTCTCCTTCATATCTCTCCAGGTGGAGACTTTGCCTGACTCCAGGTTTAACCCTGGTTCCTATCTCCCCTCCATCCCAGGGCCCTGGGCCCTCCCTTCCCTGTTATCCCCACCTGTCTTGTTCATCTAACACATTCTGTTACTCATTTTGTTTCCCTCCCTCTCTCCACCAAAAGACAAGCTCAGGGTGGAAGAGATTTTAACCTAGCTCTCATAGAATGCTTGGCACATAGAGGTCACAGCCTGGTAAGTGTGTGAATGAATGGGCAAATGTGCTGGGCCCCATGTGTGATGTCTCCCAGCAGGGCCAGGAGAGCAGCTTAGTGTCCCTGGCCTGATCCTCGGGGTATCCATCCTCCCCCTGCTGACTCATGTCTCCTGGCTCCTCAGCCAGTGCTGCCCCACACTGCTGTGTGCCTTGTGTGTGGCGAGGCGGGGAAGGAGGACACAGTAGAAGAGGAAGAAGGCAAGTTCAACCTCATGCTTATGGAGTGCTCCATCTGCAATGAGATCATCCACCCTGGCTGCCTTAAGGTATGTGGTCCCCAAGGCCCTGGCCTGATGGCCCCTCAGCCCAGGCCTGGGATGGTGCTGACAAGGGCCTAGGTCCTTGCCCTGCAGACTGCAGGAGGTAGAGGATGGCGCAGCTTGCAGAATTCTCAGAGAACCGATTCTGGGGATCCTGTGTCACATGACTGGCCCAGAGCAGCAAAAGAGAGAATGAACCCTTTACCACCACCCCTTTCCAGTACCTCAGAGCCTTTAAAAGGATACTGCTGTCTCAAGAGGTGGAGAACACGACTGTGTGCTGGAGTCCTGCCTCCAGGCTTTTGGGAAAGAGGGCCTGGCCCAGGGAGGACAGGTCCCGAGTGACCAGCAGTTGCTTTCCTGTGCCTCTGTGCCAGGAACCGGTTCGCTTGGTGTGTCCAGGGAAGGGCTGCCTCGGGGGTAACCTCCGCCTGCCCAGCTTCGACAGCAGGTTCTGCTTTGGGATGGAAGAGCCCGCTGTGGGCCAGCACACATGTGGAGGGTGGGTGGCCCAGAAGGGTACTTAGGTCCTGGTGTCCTCTCTGCTAGGGTGGTGGGTGTGAGCCTTGTTTTCCCACCCTGGCCGCCCCCAGACAGGATGCTCCTGTGAAGGGCTGCTGCCTTCCTTGGGTTTTGGAGTCTGCCCTTCTCATTGCAGTTGGCTGCTTAATTCTCCCCCAGCTTGTGTAAATGACAGTGTGTGTTGGGTCCTTCTGTGTGCCCACTTCTGAGTGGACAGCTTTCCACGACCCCCGACTGAACCCTCCCAGGCTGGCTGAGGTTGGCCAGTTCAGTCCAGCTCCTGGGTCAGGGCAGTGGCTGTGGCTAGGGATGGCCGAGTCAGAAGGTCCAGCATTTCAGCTCTGAGTTACAGTCTCCATGGCCCTGTGCAGCTGTGGTTGTTTTTTTCTTTTTTTGGCTGGACGTGGGATGGTCATGGTTTTAGGGACCCTGTGTCCTCCAGGCCGGGCCTGGCTCCCCTCCCTGCCCACTGAATCGCGCCTGTCCTTCCAGATTAAGGAGTCAGAGGGTGTGGTCAATGATGAGCTTCCAAACTGTTGGGAGTGTCCGAAGTGCAACCACGCTGGCAAGACCGGGAAAGTGAGTGCAGGCTCCAAGTCCTGGGCGGGGTTGTGGGGGCGCGGGCCTTGTCGGGACCAGCCTGGCAAGTGGTCAGGCGGGGACGCGGTGGCTGGGCAAGTCCAAAGGTATACAGTCGGGTTGTTCCTTCTCCCTTTTTGGCCTACAAGCAAAAGCGTGGCCCTGGCTTTAAGTATGCCTCCAACCTGCCCGGCTCCCTGCTCAAGGAGCAGAAGATGAACCGGGACAACAAGGAAGGGCAGGAGCCGGCCAAGCGGAGGAGTGAGTGTGAGGAGGCACCCAGGCGCAGGTCGGATGAGCACCCCAAGAAAGTGCCGGTGGTGGACAGCATCCTACGCCGAAAGTCAGATGATGTGCACCTGAGGAGGAAGCGGAAATACGAGAAGCCCCAGGAGCTGAGTGCACGCAAGCGAGTACGGAGGGAAGGAGGCTGGGAAGAGGGTGACCTGGCTGGACTTGGTGGCGGATAGGTGGGAAGGTGGGGAGGCGGGCAGGGGGTATGGGCTGCGGGCAGAAAGGGGTCCTGGCCTGTAGCTGCCTGAGCAGGTCCCCGAGTCCCCAGAGCCCAGCCCCACAGAAAAGAGGGAAACCCAGCGAGTCACTGCTCTTCCCACCCCTTTAGGCCTCGACGCTTCAAACGTCCCCTGGTTCCTCTCACCTCTCGCCGAGGCCCCCTCTAGGCAGCAGCCTCAGCCCCTGGTGGAGATCCAGTCTCACTTACTTCCAGCAGCAGGTGCTCCCACGCCCCGCCCACCCAGGCCCGGGGACACGAGTCTGGGCTGCCCCTGTCGCCCCCACCTGCTCTGTGCGGCTGCCCCCAGGCCTGGCCCTGGCTGTGGTGGGGCTGAGCTCTGAGAGCGGAGCCTCTGAAGTTGCTGCTGGGACTGACCTCAAAGGATCCCAGCGGCTGGGCTCCGCCCACAGGCCTTGCTGCCACCGGCCACAAGGTGGCGCCTGGAACTGCTCCGCTCTAGCTGCTCTGGCGGCCTGATGCCTGCAGGCCTGTGCTCTGGCCACGGCTGCCGGAGCCAGGCTGAGGTGATGGCGCCTTCAGGCTCTGGGTCTGTGGGAGGGTGTAGGGGGGTTGTCAGGGGGCGGGAACCCTCGCTTGAACTCATTCTTCCTCTTCGAAAGCAGGCAGGGTACAGGCTGGCAGTGGGATGGGAAGGAGGAGATGGCACTTGGGTTGGTTTCCCTACAACCTGCACTGTAGACTGGGCTTGTGGTGGGCTTGAGGGTAGAGGGAGGGGACCACATTTCATGAGCCTGGGAGCAAGCCCTGCATCCTTTCTTCCCACCACAGCTAAAGCCTGGCAAAGAAGATAAGCTTTTCAGGAAAAAGGTACTGTCCTCCCCCTCCTGGTGCCCTGGGCGTTCTCATCTGTAGGCAGTGCCTGGGGCCCACAGGTCCTGAGGTGCCATCACAAGCCCGGGGCAGGCCCTGTGAGCTGACTGTGGGCCTCCTGCCTCTGTCCCCTGCTGCAGCGGAGGTCCTGGAAGAACTCCGAGGACCGGATGCCACTGGCTACCAAGCCCCTCCGGCGCTTCAAGCAGGAGCCAGAGGATGATTTGTCTGAGGCGCCCCCCAAAAGCAGGGACAGCGACCACTCGCGCTCTAGCTCACCCACCGCAGGCCCCAGCACTGAGGGGACTGAGGGCTCAGAGGAGAAGAAGAAGGTAAAGTTGCGCCGGAAACGGCGGCTTCCCAGTAAGGAGCTGAGCAAGGAGCTGAGCAAGGAGCTCAATCATGAGATCCAGAAAACGGAGAGCAGCCTGGCCCACGAGAACCACCAGCCCATCAAGTCAGAGCCTGAGAGTGAAAATGAGGAGCCCAAGCGGCCACTGGGCCTCTGTGAGCGCCCCCACCGCTTCAGCAAGGGGCTCAACGGCACCCCCCGGGAACTGCGGCATCCTCTGGGGCCTGGTCTGCGCAGCCCACCTCGTGTCATCTCCCGGCCGCCACCTTCTGTGTCCCCGCCCAAGTGCATCCAGATGGAGCGCCATGTGATCCGGCCGCCCCCAATTAGTCCCCCGCCCGACTCGCTGCCCCTGGATGACGGGGCGGCCCACGTCATGCACAGGGAGGTGTGGATGGCCGTCTTCAGCTACCTCAGCCACCAAGACCTATGTGTCTGCATGCGGGTCTGCCGGACCTGGAACCGCTGGTGAGGGGCCAAGCTGGCTCAGGGCCCTGGGTTGTGGCTCAGAGTGGCCCAAGATGGCCCATGTGTGGCATGTGTTCCCCCCTCCTTGATGAGTCATTTGGGGTACTTTCCTGTGAGCCCAGGAGAGTTTAGTTGGTCAGGGAACTGCCTTGGCCCTGCCTGTCTGCTCCTGTGAGGAGCAGTGCCTTGCTGGCTTTCCTCGTGAGTCTCCTCATGAGCTGAGGTGGTGCCATGGGGCGGCCCTGTCTTCAGAGAGGGCCGAGGTAGGATCCGGTGCTGCTGGGCTTTAGGCCCAGCCGAGGTATCTGAGCGGCATGAGGCCGGCCTCCAGCAGGGACATTTTGGCGGGGTTGTAAGGCTCAAGGAAGGCCTGGGGGAGACGGTAAGTGCTGGTACGTGCTGCTGGGGCCCGTGGCCGTCAGAGCAGAGGCACTCAAGTGCAGCAGATGGGCACTAGGCAGAAGGCGCTGAGGCCAGGTGGGGAAGCTTCCTGGTGAGCCGGACCTCTGATGAAATCCCTCCCGCTGCCCAGGTGCTGCGATAAGCGGTTGTGGACCCGCATTGACCTGAACCACTGCAAGTCCATCACACCCCTGATGCTGAGCGGCATCATCCGGCGCCAGCCCGTCTCCCTCGACCTCAGCTGGACCAACATCTCTAAGAAGCAGCTGAGCTGGCTCATCAACAGGCTGCCTGGTGAGCTGTCGGCCGGGGCTGGAGTGTGGAGTCGTTGGGCTGAGTGCCTGCTGACCCACACCCATGGCTGTCTCCCCAGGGCTCCGAGACTTGGTGCTGGCGGGCTGCTCATGGATCGCAGTCTCTGCGCTCTGCAGCTCCAGTTGTCCGCTGCTCCGGACCCTGGATGTCCAGTGGGTGGAAGGGCTCAAGGATGCCCAGATGCGGGATCTCCTGTCCCCACCCACAGATAACAGGCCGGGTAAGCTGCCTGGGGGGCTGAGCTCTGCTGCCACATCTGGTTCTGACCACTGACCAGGCTTGGTCTCTTCTGGAGGATGCAGCACAAAGCCCTTCCTCACCCTGTCCCCAGCTGCCCTTGGACACACAGAGCTCCTGGGGGTGGCAGAGGCTCCTTCATACACACTGGAGCTCTGCGAGGTATTCACAGGTTCCTGGCAGCTCCTGGGCTCTGGACCATGGGGCAGGGTGGCTGGGGAAGGGATCCCAGGAATGAAGCTGAGTCGGCACCTGGCCAGGGCCTGCCACCACTTATGTGGTGAGTGGAGATGGGGGTGTAGCTGACTGCTGCTGGGTGGAATGTGTATCAGGGTTTCTCCATTTTGTAATTATAGTGCAGAACCTTTTGGTTTTTAAATGTTAGAATTTTAGTTTGGGGAGAGCACTTTACAGTTAAGAGATACCTGTTATGTTCAGTCAGTAGGCCACTTAGGGCGTCCTGTCAGTCTGATGGGCCGCCCTCTCCTGCCTGCCTCCCAGGTCAGATGGACAATCGGAGTAAGCTCCGAAACATTGTGGAGCTGCGCCTAGCAGGCCTGGACATCACGGACGCCTCTCTGCGGCTCATCATCCGCCACATGCCTCTGCTCTCCAAGCTGCACCTCAGTTACTGTAACCACGTCACGGACCAGTCCATCAACCTGCTCACTGCGGTGGGCACGACCACCCGGGACTCCCTGACCGAGATAAACCTGTCAGGTGTGTGAGGTCCCATGTCTCCCCAGTGCCTCTCTCTGTGCCAGGGTTAGGGGTTCTGTGCTAGGCGCTGGGATGGGCCGGGGAATAGAAAGACCTGCCCCAGAGATGAGGTATAGGGACATGGATCTCTTTTCACACTATTCATTCAAACAAAAGCAGGGCTGGTGGCGCTGAGTACACGCTCTGGGTCTGGGAACGGCTTCGGAGAGCAGTGCAGATGGTACAGGATGGTCTGTGGGCATGGCACGCTGAACACGCCCCATCTCCTCTGATCCCAGAAGCCAAGCAGAGTTGGGCCTGGATAGTACTTGGATGGGAGACAGAGCCCAAGATGGCCAGGCAGCAGGGCCTGCAACAGAAGGGCCTGTGAGTCCAGGCCCGTGTGGGCAGGACTTCCACTGTGGCCAGCAGTCAGATGGAGACACAAGCTCTGTCTTTGTGGGCATCGCCTGCATGGCCCTCGCAACCCTGCTCTCAGGCTTATTGTGAGAGGGGGGAAAATACGGCCCTCACTCCTTTGCTGGCTGGTGGGCAGGAGTTGGTGTGAAGGATGTGGGCAGAGGTGGCATCACCTGTCCTTAGCCAAGCCAGGGTATCTGAGAGCTCAGGCTGGTCAGGATTGGAGCTCTCAGATTTGGATGGGGAGCAAGAAGAGAAAAGACACTCGAATCTCTTTTTCCTTTTTTTTTTTTTTTCAGAGATGATAGAGTAATAAAGGGCACCCTCGCCTCCTGTACTTAGTGTGGCACACTTCCCCATGCTGTTCACTTCACCAGCTCACAGGCTCTTGAATTATTATGACTGCCACAGTTGTGCCTGATAAGCCTTCTGGGGTCAGGTTTCGTCCCCCCCATGTGGGCAAAGTAAAGAGCCATATGAGGGGGTTCACTAGAGCCACCAGCCGAGGGTCAGGGCATGGGCTGGCACTGGTGACAGCTGCCCTTCGGAGTGAGGGGGCAGAGGCCTCGGGATGGGGGAGCCACTGTGCTCTGGTGCTCCTGTCTCACCGTCTTGGTGTGTGTCAGAGCTTGGTCTGGCTCCCTGCGGTACCCTTCTACCACAGCATAGCAAAGTTATCGTCTCGTACATACAAGAGCTCTGCATTCCTGTTGAGAGCTTTGCTGTTTGTGAAGACAGCCAGTATCTGCCTGCGTGCATGATTGCTTCTAGTTTGGTTTTCCCTTCCAACAGTGGAGTTCTTGATGGTCTGTGCCACAAAACCGAAGGCAGTTAGCCTGTTTCAGAACTTATAAACTTGGTTGGAGGGTGTGGTCTCAGGATAAGTGAGGTTGTGATTCTGGCTGCTGCTGTTCATGCTGAATTTCCTCCTGGAGATCTGTATTGTGCACCTAGACCTCTTTGCGCCCTTGTTTGCCATCCACAAGTCTCCTCTCAGATTCCTGAGCTCTCTTCAGTATTCATTTCCATGTTGTCATACAGTGAGATTCACTGCCATTTCCATGCAGTTGTGTCTTTGTTAAGTTGCTGTCTTAGAACCCAAGGGTTTATTGCTGTTGTGTCTTCTTGGCTCTGTCTCTTCTCCCTCTTCACAGTTTTTTTTTTGTTGTTGTTTTTTTGTTTTTTTGAGACAGGGTCTCACTTTGTAGTTCAGGCTGGCTCTGAGCTCCCTATGTAGCCCAGGCAAGCCTCAAACTCAGCAATCCTCCTGTCTCTGCCTCCCGAGTGCTGGGATGACAGGTGTGAGCCACCATGCCTGGCACTGTGTTATGTGGTATTGATTGCTGGTGGGCAATCACCAACAATTTCTGGGTATATAATTCAATGACATGAAACATTGACAGTGCTCCACAACCATCATCACTTTCTAATTCAGAATGTTTCACAGCCCCACACAGAAGGGCAGCTCCTACACCCACTAGATTGTAGTTCCCTGGCGCCCTGTTCACTTCTTGTCCTTACAGCTTGCTCTTAGATCTTGTAGACAAGGACTCAAGGTCTTTTGGGGACTGGTAAACTGTCTTTGGAGTTCATCCATGGCCTGGCATGTTAGAATGTCCTTCTTTCAAAAGACTGAAACTCTCTTGCATGTATATTCTATTCCTTTTTTATGTATCGAATTTTCTTTTGGTAGGCACTTAAGTTACTTCCACATGTCAGCTGTTTCGAACGATGCTGTCATGAACAGGGTTATAGTGAGTCCCTACTTTAAATTCTTCTGAGCACAGTATATGGCTGAAAGGGAAATTGCTAGATTGTACAATAATTCTGTGTAACTGCTGAGAAAACATCAAACTGTTTTCTATGACAGCTGACCCACCTTACATTCCCACCAGCAGTATACAGGGGTTCCAGTTTATATCCTTGCCAGTACGTTTTTTTGAAACATCTTTGTTTAACTGGGCACTGATCCCAGGGCCCTCGAACTGAGCTGCCTTCCAGCCCCATTTTGAGACCCTTTGAGACAGGGTCTCATTAAGGTGCTGAATTGCCTGACCCAGTTTGAACTCTCGATCTTGCCTCAGCCTACCAGAGGGCTAGGATTACAGGTGTGCTCAGCGCTTTATAAAATTCTTTTAAAAGTTATAAATTTTGTGTGTGCTAATGCACACCTGTAATTCCAGCATTTGAGAGGTTGAGGCAGGAGAATCACAAGTTCAAGCCCAGGCGGAACCTAGAATGAGACCTTGCCTCAAAAAAACCTTTTTGGGGCCAGAGATTTAGCTCAGTGGTTCCGGCGCCTGCCTCGCAAGCGCAAGGTCCTGAGTTCGATCCCGGTAACCACATACAATGCTGGGTGTGGAGACTCACACCCACCAGCAATCAATAGCACATACCACAGTCCCGGGCATGGTGGCTCACGCCTGTAATCTCAGCACTCAGAGACAGGAGGATTGCTGAGTTCCAGGCTTGCCTTGGCTCCATAGTGAGCTCAGAGCCAGCCTGAACTGCAAAGCGAGACCCTGTCTCAAAAAAAAAAAACAACCTTTTTGGTGTTGTTAAGTCTAATTTATTCCCCTCTCCCCTTCTTGTGTGGTTTTGGTGTCACATTAGAAGTCATTACCAAATCTAATAAAAATTTTGTATTACATAACACTTACTTTTCTGATCCTTTCAGTGAATATCTCTTTTTCACTAGTAAAGAAGCTAGGAAAAACACCTTGAACTTATAGCCCTGGACATAATGCCAATTTTACATTTTATACTTACATAAATTTTATTTTTATATTTTTATACTTTATATTCACACCACCAATTTTATATTTTGAACATTTTCAGATGGAAAACTTGGAAAGTGACACCTTGAACACACTTGTGCCTTGTGTCTGCTGTGCGCAGCAGTTGTGACCATTGTATGTAGTGCATTTGCTGTCTCCCTGTGCCTGCCTGTTTGGTGGTTTGGAGTCTGCAAACTCTACTCCTGCATACCTGTAAATACAGGTATGCTGTGCCCTGGAGTAAGGACCTAGTGCATCTGCCTCTGCAGCACAGAGGGAAAATAACCAGATGTGCCCTTCTGCTCTTCACTGAGACGGACGCCCAGGAAATTCACATAGATATGGCTCAAAAAGTGACCTGTGGTGGGCCTCTGTGGTGCATGCCTATAATCCCTTTACTCAGGTAGCTGAGGCAGGAAGATCACTAATGGTTTGAGGCCAGCCAGCTCTCCATAGTGAGTTTGAGACCAACCTAAACTGCATAGTGCAAAAAAAAACAAAAAAGATACCTCTCATGTTTTCAAGGGCATCCCTTAATATCTTCCTTCCTCTAAGACTGAGTTGAGTTATAATCTTTTTTTGTTTTGAGACAGGTCTCTCAATACAGCCCAAGGTATCCTCAAACTTGGCTCCCAAATGCTGGAATTACCCATGTGTGCCACTCTGTCCCAGTCAGGTTTAATAATCAGCTTAAAATCTTAACTGCAAAAGTCAATAATGAAAGATGATGTGTAATGCTAACATGCCTGTAACTCAATACATTTTTTTTTGGACTACGAGTTATACCCAGGACCTTTGTACTGGGCCACTTCCCCAGCATTTTCTCTCTCTCTCTCTCTCTC
>PVIC010033502.1:0-20118 GCA_004025085.1 Thryonomys swinderianus | reverse complement strand
CTGAAGATGGGAATGTGGACACAGTTGCAGACTACTTTTAAAGGTTTAGATACTAGACTGTCAAGATCAATTTTGTTTCATTCTAGAACAATCTCATTTGTTATTACCTTATTATATGACTAATTAAAGATAAAAAATGAGTATTCAAAGGATATCTGAACAACAGGAAAGGAGTAATAGTCTGCCTATTTCCACACATTGTGCCCTTGCCAATACGCAGGCCCACTGAACTTCTTTCTGATAGTCTGGCTTCTACTTCTGACTTGTTTAGCAAAAGGTCCTTCATTCTATTACTATCCACACAAGTTCCATTTCTGAAAATTTACCTTTACTTCTTTTCATTTGACTTCCCTTATGTTCCTCTCTACACTGGATGTCATTTCTTATGCATTTCTACATGCTCACATACATGTTCAGTTTTATAACATGGCTTTGTTTTATGCACACAGTGCTTCCCCCCAATAACTGTCCCTCACAGAATTTAAAACCTTGGTATGGAATGATAACATGACTCGCTCAGGCACTGTGGGATTTATTATGTACCAATATCTAACCCAATTTGAATTTCATATTTAAGAAAGGCCCCATCTGAGGAAATAGCAAAATGTCTGCCCTTGAATTCTGTGTAATGCACAGAAACACTGTTGAGAACTTTATGTACAGAAGCCAGATGCATTTCATGCCTCCATGTGCTGAGGGAAATAAGTTCATCTCATATATCACAATAAGCATCTGTTCCACTCAATCCCACTGCCAGATATTCATGCACTGAGGCAACAAAACACAGAAATAAGAACCCTTTCCAATTAAAAAAAAAAGTACATCCAAAAAGCTTCTTTCAAAAAAAAAAAACAAAAAACAAAGCCTTTCTCAAGACTTAAGCCTAGAGTAATAATTATTAGATGTTAAAATTGGGCTTGAAATACAGTTTTGAAGTATTTAGGTCCCTACTGTTATAAAATTTAGAAAAAGTGATATGTGTGCTTATATAGAAAAATGTTTTCAATAACAATGGAGGTATTAAATGGTTCAAATATATTTTGAAAAATTAGAAAGCTAGAAAAATATAAATAGATCATAAAATATAAAATAGATACACAATTGTCAGTATATCTTTATTATCTCCTGTGTTATAACACAGAGGACAGGTCACACTCTATATCCACAATGGGATTATCTATTTATTTGAATGTAACTCACAGCTATTATTTTTACATTTTCAGACATAATTTATATAATAATATGACATAAAGTCACTGTTAGAGAAGACAGGATTATTAATACAATGTATAAAATAATCACAATTTTAAAAACATTATCTATCCACCAATATTTACTGTTTATCACATTTTAAAAATAGAAATTCCGATACCTTTCTTTCTCGGTATTAATAAGTATCTTACATGTTTCTTGTCAATGTCCTTTATCTGTTTTTTTTAATTGAATTCTTTATTGGTACAATTTATATACATCTCAAAGTAACATATAACATTGGGAAATTTGTACCAGTGTAGGACACAAATTAATTCTCATTTTTACCCATATCCCTACACACCCACCCCTCCTCCCCCCCTTTATACATGCTCTTTTATTTTCTTTCTGTATCATATTTATTCCTTCCCCTCATCACATTCCCACACCGAGTTTCCTATAGAAATATTCCACTCTAGAAAAGCTTCTGCACAGCCAAAGAAGTCGCTGGCACTGCTAGAAGACAACCAACAACATGGGAAAAAATCTTTACTAGCTGTGTATCAGACAAAGGGCTATTATCGACAATATATAAAGAACTCAAACAGATCAGCCTCCCCAAGTTTAAAGACCCAATTCAAAAATGGGAACTGAAATGAACAGACACTTCTCAGAGGCAGAAGTCAAAGCAGCCAAGAAACATATGAAGAAATGTTCAACATCAGTGGTCATTCGAGAGATGCAAATGAAAACAACATTGAGATTCCATCTCACTCCACAAAGAATGGCCGTGATCACAAAATCAACCAATGATAAATGCTGGCATGGCTGTGGGGAGAAAGGAACCCTTCTCCACTGTTGGTGGCATTGCAGACTTGTGCAACCATTGTGGAGATCTGTGTGGAGATTTCTCAGAAAACTAGGTCTAGGGGTCCCATTTGACTCTGCTATACCCCTGCTAGGAATATACCCAAAAGAATTTAAAAACTCACATTGGAAAGACAGATGTACACCCTTGTTCATAGCAGCTCAGTTCGTGATAGCTCAGTCTTGGAAACAACCCAAATGTCCATCAAGTGGAGAGTGGATAAAGAAGAAGTGTTTTTTTTATAAAATGGAGTATTACTCTGCCATAAAGAATGACAAGATCGATCCATTTAGGTGCAAATGAAGACACCTGGAGGATATACTAATAAGTGAAATCAATAGATCACAGATAGACAATTTCAGGAGCTCTATCTGTTTTTTTTTAATTACACTGCTAACCTCTTTTAACTGATTTGTTAGATCTATAGGTATGTCAAATTAAATCCACTTTTTTTTCCTATATGGATTTAGCTCAGTGGTTCCAGTGTCTGCCTGGCAATCACAAGGTCCTGAGTTTGATCCCTGGTAACCACATACCACACTGCAGCATGTAGTGACTCACGCCACCAGCAATCAATACCACACACCGCAATACTGGGTGTGGTGGTCAGGCCTGTAATCCCAGCACTTCAGTGGCAGAGGAAGGAGGATTGCTGCTAGTTTAAGGCCAGTCTAGGCCATACAGTGAGTGTAGGGCCAGCCTGAACTACAAAGTGAGAACTTGTCTCATAAAGGAAGGAAGGAAAGAAGGAAGGAAGGAAGGAAGGAAGGAAGGAAGGAAGGAAGGAAGGAAGGAAGGAAGGAAGGAAGGAAGGAAGGAAGGAAGGAAGGAAGGAAGGAAGGAAGGAAGGAAGGTAGGAAGGAAGATGCATTTGTTCTTGAGACAATAAGTGATTGAACCCAAGAATACTCTACCGCTGAGCTACATATCCCAGATATTTTTTTTAATAATACTGCATCAGGCTCTCAAAAAATTTTCCAACCCTGCTTGGCGTGGTGGCTCACGCCTGTAGTCCCAGCACTCGGGAGGCAGAGACAGGAGGATTGCTGAGTTCGAGACTTGCCTGGGCTACATAGTGAGCTCAGAGCCAGCCTGGACTACAAAGTGAGACCCTGTCTCAAAAAAAAAATTTCCCAACCATGATTAAAATTTCACATCCCCTGGCTTCACCCTATCTGACTGCTAGCATTACATATATGGACCATTATGCCCAGTTTACATTTTTTAATTTAAAAAATTTTTAGCTTTAAAAAAAAAAACATACCTTTTTTTTTTTTAATTCCTTCAGTGTTTTTGTTCTTAGTGATGCTATGTGTAGAAAAGTTAATCTCGCCAGGCGTGGTGGCTCTCTCCTGTAATCCCAGCACTCGGGAGGCAGAGACAGGAGGATTGCTGAGTTCGAGGCTTGCCTGGGCTACATAGTGAGCTCAGGGCCAGCCTGAACTACAAAGCGAGACCCTGTCTCAAAAAGCAAAAAAAAAAAAAAAAGTTAATCTCACCCTAAGATTCCAGGGTGAAATTTGCCTATCTTCTCTTCATAATTTGAGGAATTTACTAGCTATCTATCTAGAATTAAGAGTTTTGAATAAAATATTACAATTTTGCATCAGTAAAACACATTTAGGGAGTTATCTGAATAGCATTTTTGATTCAATTTTAATTCATCTAATTTAAAAGTTCAATTTCATCATATTTTATTCTAAATTTGAGACTAATCCAAGATGAATTAGTTCTGATATTATATAAATTAAAGCATGATATTCACCTCTATTTCCCCCTTACTGTCCTTAAAAACCATGATGGGGATGAGGGAAGAACTACTTCTTTCTGTTTTCAAAGGTGCAGGCAATATAACACATCTCTGTGAAGTGGAAATTTTGATTTCACATTCTGAACTCTAGTCTCCCTCGATGACTTTAGCCTATAGATTTATCTTTGAGGTAAAGGACCACATTCTGTGTAGAGCTGTGTTTCTACTAACCAACACTGTATGGGGTATTGAGGACTCACTAAGATCTGCATAATGATTAATTGCTACATACATTTCATTTTCTGTGAAGCTTTTACATTTTGAATAATTTTGTTTGGCTTTCCCTGGTTAAAGATAAGACATTCAATTTTATATGTGCTCAAGTTCACACACATGCACCCTTTACAGAGTTAAACTGCTTTGAAAATATCAACAATATGCAATATTTACACATCCTGGAGTACTACTCTGCCATAGATGTATAGCTGAGTCATCTGTAGGAAATTGGATGCATCTTGAGACCATAAAGTTAACTGAAATGAATTAGAGATACAAATTTAAACATCACATGGCCCCTCTAATGTTCAAAACCCAGGTTATACATAAAGACTAGAGTAAAACAGATAATGAAAAAATAGGCCTCTGCCAGTTTGGAAGGAGATCAAGTGATGGAGGGAGGGGAAAGTAAGGAGACAGAAAGGAAAAAATAATTAAGATGCGTTATGTACACATGTCAGCTCCCCATAAGGAATGTAAACAGTATGTACTTCAAATATGTACTAAAAATGAATGAAATTTAAAATGTTTGTAAGCTATTCAAATATAGAGTTCATTCATAATTACAGTAATACTAGAAAACCATGCATTTGAGAATAGAAGAGGCAAGATATGCAAGATTAAATTAGCAAATAAAAGCTATTCCTCATATTCTTTTCTGCTGATGACATGAGAAAGTAATAATCATTAAAATTAAAATACATATTATTTTATTCATCCCATAGCTTCATTTTATGATGCACATATGTATGGGGAAGAGCATGACTATACATGCCAAATAATATGCCATCTGTTCTGTATTTATAAAACACATAGATACACTAAACAACAAATAAGAAATCTTTCCATAATAATTTCACTTTACTTCCCTAACTAAAATTTTAGCAAGTTTTAAAGCAAGAGTAATTATAATTTCAGAAATGCTTTTTGTTTTGTTTTGTCTTTCTTTCTTCTTTCTTTCTTTCTTTCTTTTTCTTTCTTCTTTCTTCTTTCTTTCTTTCTCTTTCCTTCTTTCTTTTCTTGCCTTCCTTCCTTCCTTCCTTTCTTTCTTTCTTTCTTTCTTTCTTTCTTTCTTTCTTTCTTTCTTTCTTTCTTTCTTTCTTTCTTTCTTTCTTTCTTTCTTTCTTTCATGTTTTTGTTACTGGGGATTGGACTCAGGACTTTCTGCTTCTGAGGCAGGTGAAAGGCCACTGAACTGAATTACCAAACCTAGAAGTGTTTTTAACTATTACCTTACCTTTTAGCTTCAACATATTTTTTCTGTTAGTAAGAGCAATATATTTCATGTTGGCTACCATAGGACTGCCACATTGTTGTAGAACACTTACCATTTCATATCTCATCACAATGAAAATAATGATCAAAAAACTGGTTCAGATAAAGTCAGACCTTCACCACGTGAAAAAAAAATGAAAATTAAAGTTCCCAAGCCCAGTGAATAACAAGAATGATGGTTTGTTCTGTGCATCAATCACCATTACCACAAAACTTTGCTGCTTATATCGCTAAATATTTCACATACTGCCTTAATCATGATTAATCAATGTGTCACAGTACTTAGAATGAAATGAGACTTGTACAGCCAAGGACATGCAAAAGCATTTTTAAGATTCACCATCTCTACAACTGAAAATAATGTTCCTTATGAACATTTTATTTTTATTTAAAATGCAGCATATATATTTTCAATGAACGATTTTCAGACTTCCCTAAGGTAGTGTGTGAAATTGCTGCTTGGCTAAAACAGAAATCATAAGAAGCGTTAACATACATGTATCCAAACGATGAGAACAAAGGGTCCCTGATTTATGTTAGCTAAACCACATCCCTGTCAGCACCTGTCTAGCCTGAGCCCGTGTCTTCCTTCCAATCAGAATGCAGCCCAAAAGTTCCTCTATGCTGAATTTCACGTGAAAGTACATACTTACCATAAGCGTTGAAAACCTTCACACTGCAAATTTGGAATTCATAGTACTGAAAAAAATAGCATTTTAAGAAAAATGCTTAAATATAATAAACTTCTTTATAAATTACTCTGGAATCAAATCACTTCTCATTTCAATCTACCTAATCATGTCATTTTATTATTTGATACTGAAGAGTAAGAAATTATTGAATTTCCTTGATTAATTATTCTACAATAAATCATCCCTATATTCCTGATCTCTACTACTGTAGTTCTTTGGAACTTTTGTGCTTTTAAACAAGTGAGATTTTGATTGAAAAAAAAAAAACTTGACTTTTCTTGGAAAAGCCATCATTCCTTCCACAAAAATTCACAGTTGTGTGATCAGATTGACAAAAAATCAATTAATAACAACAACATCACTTCCTATCCTTGAAATTCATGTCACAGATAATAGGTTTCCACTGAGAGACAGCTGGCAGCATGAGCAACAAGAGGAAGATAACCAGCCATCTCAGCCCTGCGCTGAGACAGGTCCATACACACTGGCTTCCGCAGCCCAAGTAATGCCATATGTCCTCAGGGATGTGGGTGGGCAGGCGTAACAGTTGGGCTGCTAAAGGGGGCCATATGTACAGGCAGCCATCACACCATCTTTCCTGGAGTTGCTGAAATTTTGCTAGAAGTGCTTGTTCTGAGGAATAGCATGGCTGGAAGAGGGGGTGATTCTGCAGTAGCAGAATTTACTTTACTGTACAATTACTGCACCTCTGGACCCATCAGCTAAACATAGGCCGGTGCATTACTATTTCTCCCTCTGAGTCATATAAAAGTTACCGGATCTTCTCAGTCCTGTCTTACCTTCTTTCTCTTAGTTATTTTTGCACTTAGATGCTGAGATTTCTATTCTCTTCCTCCTTATTTGATATTATACCAACTTCCATTAATCTTTAATTTGATATTCAGAAAAATTGAACTATTTAACACTAAACTATTAAAAGATATGAAAAACATGTAGAAACAGTATTATAATTTCCAGAAAGTAGAGGTAGCAATAAGGTAAGACCATGTGCCACACTCCCATTACAAGGTTTTTGTCATGATTATCACAGCTTTCTATCTCACAAGAATTATTTATGGCATTTCTACAACTGCAAATCCTATCTATCTATTGCAGTGATTATACAAATTATTGTTTTAAGGTCAACTGCAATACTACAATAATTTACTTTATTCTTAATGGCTTCTTGCTGACAAATGAGGGAGGTTTTAAGAAGGACAATGCTGTGTGCACAACAACCAGTAAAGCATGTCACATCTATTTACAACATAATTTTAAGAAAAATGAAGGACAAAGGTGTGAGGCAGCAAAAATTCATTTGCATTTAATTAATTTGACCGTGGTATTTCAAGTTCTGTTTGGGAACAATGGGAAAGGAGGAAAAATGGACCCACTTTATGCAATAATCTTCTTTGAGGGTACAGAAATATTTGAAAAGCTGATATGACCACTGTTAGATTCCAGACCCAAATATACGTATAACTCATGAGGTAAAATACTCTCCTTTGACATTTGTGATAAACATATATGTGATATGATTTATGTGAGCCACTATCTGATGTCCTCTTGACTACTGTGTTTTGCAAAGTTTAAAAGAGAAATCATTCTTTCTGTTGTTTCTATATAGAATAGATTATAAAAGCTAAACTTTGTAAGAAGTATTAAAGGTATTATTATTCTAAACTATTTTAAATCTAAGTGTTTGCATTATAATGAATTTAATAATTTTGATTCCAAGGGTACAAATACTTTTGCTTACATTTTACTAAATATTTATTCAAAAATGTTAAGAGAATTCAATGGCTCAGAACCTATTATTACTTAGGAAACTTCTGTCAATACCTTCTAGAAGATTTAGAATGTTGTCATTCCTAAAATCCATGGGAAAACAAGTGATTCATTTCAGCATTTCAAGGAAATACTATTACCACTTGTGGTACATTGCAAAATTTCCCCCTTCAAAATATTCTTCTCCTCATCCGCAGGACCTGTGACTAATTGTCTTACAAAATCATGATGGCTTCCCATATGTCATTAAATTAAGAATCGAGAAGGGAAACAACTTTCTTGGGTCACCCTACTGTAATGAGGAGAGTTCTCAAAAGAGGAAGAGAACAAAATTCATGATTAAAGAATGAGGCAATATAGGAGCATCAGAAATAAGCTCAGTAAAGCTTGAAAATGAAAGGGCCCAAAAATGAATGTATGAGTAGGAGACTAAAAAAAGAAAATTCTTCCTTCAATAACTCCAGAAGCAACCAAACCCACAGGCCTTGAATATAATCTATTGAAACCAAATTCCCTCAGGAAGTGATTTTGGATCTTTGACTTTTAAAACTGTAAGACAATTTATGTTTGAAGATAATGCATGGTAGCTTGCTTCTGTAGGAATGAAACACGAATATAGCATTATAATAAGCAAAGAAAATAAAATGCAATAATGAAAAACAAAAATACACCCTTCGAGTTTTTAATCTCAAAAATAAGACTTATCATGTAAAGATACTGTTTTCCTCTTGAGCCACAATGTTCCCTTCCCTATCAATCAAGCCTCTGAATACACTATAATGATTTAAAGATACAAATTTTCTCATTCTTCACATAATCCTAGGTAGCTGTCCGTCAGCAGTTATCTATCTCATGGAGCTAATATTCACGCCTGACTCTGCAGGTGGCCATTATAAGCCAAACTTGTAATCTTTATATATTTAGTATTTTGCATTAAATCTGTTTCTCTAGTAAGCACTAACAATAACATACCTGATAAGGAAGGCCAGGGGAATGGGAGAAAATGAGAATTAAGATGTGTTGTGTACCGGTACAAATGTTCATTCAGTGTTTAATAAAATCATAATGTATATATAAAGTGTACCAATAAACTCAATTAAAATAAAAATTTACAAAAATTCTTAACTCTCTTTTACAACATCATTGCTCACTGTTATCACAGTTATCCAAGAAAAAAAACAGCATATGTATCCTGTCTGATTACAACTTTTGGGGCTCAAATTGAGGGATAATTCAGCATAGTAATCTGATAGCTTTATTTGCAATGAAAAAAGAAGGAAATTTTCACTTAGGAAAATATATTGCTCAATGTGTGTATAAAAACACGATTTTCTATTAATTTTCTATAATCTTTAAATATTAATCTTTAAATAAAATATACATTACATAAATTAGGTAACCCATGAATTATATATGGCAGAATTTTTGTTCAGTGTCTGCATTTTCAATTCAATGCCATGTAATTTATTTTTAACAATCAAAACCTTAGGAGCCAAGGATATAGTTTAGTGGTAGAGAACTTGTTTATCATGTACAACATCCAGGGTTCAGTCCTCAGCATTAGGGGAACAAAAACAATCTAATTCTTGATCTTCAGTGTACCTCAATGGGAGAATTTCACCTAGGATGTGCGAAGCCTTGTATTTATTTTCTAGCTTGAAAAACAAATTGGGTTGACATCAATAGGACAGATTCCTCAGTTTCTTCATTGTTCTTATCTACTCTTAAGTACTAACTGAAATGTGTTTTACCCAAAGTTCCTTGCACTGCAATAATCACAGTGAACATTTTGATTATTTAGTATTCACATTTCTATATCATTCTGTATAAAATATTCTATAATCTCATCAATGTAACTACAGAAGGATATATAATTGATCTATAAATAATGATGTTTATCCTGGAACTGAATATGTACAGTCATCTCCCTAGGATCCCAATCTTTAACCTACCTGACCTATCAATGTCAATATGGGATAGTAAGTGAATATGACACTTTTAGGAAAAGAACAGTCCAAAATCAAATTCCATACCTTCTACAAATTTTTATCCAAAAAAATCTGACTCAATGGGCATCACATAAGTGAAAAACATAATTCTCTTTTACCAACAGTGCTCATAACACATGCATATCTCTAAGCTGTCCATACTTTTTAAGACTTCTCTGTTTTTATACAAATGGGCCAACCAAAGTCAGATGTCAAGCAGTGACCCTGTCAAAGCAACATAGGAGAACTGTTTTTGTCCAACAAAACCATCATGGCTTGTACAAAATGTAATCTAGAAATTCTAGCACATTAATGCCCCAGGTCACTTGAGCAGTCGTTAAGCACTGGTAGGAATTTATAAGAACTGTACAGTTGCCTGGACCATTACTGATAGTAATTTTGGTGTATGTTCCATACTGTCACCTATGCCTCCCAAGCAGAGTTGAGCCCCAAATTTTTGCCTTGTTTCCAAGTCTACATAACAGAAAAATCATAGTAAAACATCTAGTAAAACTGTAACAGCCCTGTTCTTTTCTTAAAAAAAAAAAAAATACGTGTTCTATTCTTACCTTCACTCTCCTCTCTTCCTAACTCAACAGAAAGCATTACAAAGATGATAAATAAGGCTTTGTTCAGCATTCCCAAGAGGATTTCTTCTCAGAAATGTTGAAATGATGGTGACTAGCACATACATTCCATTTTATGTATTTTTACAGGATCTGAGAGACAAGATTTTAAGATTCCAGCAAATTATTTTAAGTACTCCTTCTAATATCAAGACCTGAAAGGAACAGGTCAGATGGCCAGGAGTCGCAGAAACAATTATTCTTACTTCACCAAGAATAACTCAGCAGTTCATGTACAGGGAATCCTACAGTCAAAGTTGCATGTCACACGCCTAGTCTCCAATTGCAGTTATGAATTTTATGTGTGTACACATTATTAAAGAACAATGATAAAATACAGAAAATACTAAGCAGTCCTTATATATTGTTTTGGTCAATTTTTCCTACCTAACCCTAATCTCTGTTGAGCATGCATGCATATAAATATTTTTTCTCCCTCAAAACTCACCAACTGACTTTGAAATTGGAATGGAGTTTTGAACGTTATTCACTCAGTGCAAAAGAATAAAAACTATCATCCAATAGTGTAGAGATGTATTTTCTCCTTTAAACTTTGAAATGAGCTCACTTCAAATCAGTGTACATCAGCCACCAAAGTACTTTCAAATAAAATTTTTACTAATGCAGTCATATATTAAAACATAAAAACACTCAGTTTCTAGCTCTCCTGCTCTTAGAAATCCTACATTAGATATGCTATGTTCCCAAGGAAATGCAAAGACTACTCACTGTGCAGAACCAACTTACTATGAAAGAAAGTAGTATATGTATTTCAAGTTCATACTTGGTTTAAAACTTAGCTAAAAGTGTGATTATTAATTATAAGACAAATGTTTCTATACCTATTCTTAGTAAATTCCCTTTCAATCTACTTTTATTAAGAAAGACACACACTAGCTTGTCGTATAAAGATGGTTAGCCTATGAATGAAATAACTCTGTAAGATTAAAGCATCTTTCATAATTAAGAATACCATGGTCAGGGATTTAGCTCAAGTGGTAGCAAGCCTAATGTTGGAAGCACAAGGGCCTGAGTTCGTTCCCTGAAGAAAAAAAAAGAAAAAAACAGAAGAATACCAGTAAAGTAACAAGAGTACTTCTGGTATTTTTCATCTGAAATGAAAAATATCACTGTATATGATTGTGTGGTTGTTTGAGGAAAGAAGTAAACTTGAAAAATACCATAGAAACACATTGCTGTTTTACCACAAAAGGTAGAATCTTAGGAAAAGTAATTTTTCTGTGTCAGTCTCTTCATTACAAAATTCATCTGACATGTCTCTCTCTCCAAACTTCTATAAGAAAGGAAAAGATCTTAATAGTAAAAAAATAAAGCCTTATGTATATAGAAATTGTATGGAAAGCAGGGGAAAAGGAAAAAAATAGATTCAAGATGTGTCGTGTACAGGTACAAGTTCTCAAAGTTAAATGTAATCATACTATATGTATAAAATGTACCAATAAAATCAAGTTTTTAAAAAATGTAGGAAAAGAAGATACTGCTCACAATAGATATTCAAGTGAGTAAATACAAACATGTAGGAAAGATGTCATATCAGAACATTCACTTTTTATACAATCTTTAAGTGCATAAATATCAATTTGAAAAATCCATATATCTCTTACACATAAAATGATTCTGACTCCAACAGAGAATTTAATAAAAATACTTCAAGATATTTAAATCTCACTTCAAATTTGGATTCTGATAACTTACTTAATAAACTAATAACTTGTATGTTTTACTACTATAAAATACATTGCAGCCATCTGAATATTGATGCCTGCCAATTCTACTAATACTTATTTAACATAGTCCATCCAATAAATAAATTCAAAAACAGAGACAAAAATATCTAAAGAAAGCATTTATAAAAATTTTAATACCATGCCAATCATGGGTCAGTGCCCCGGGAAGAATGCAGCTTCTAAAACAAGTATTCAGAACACGTCTATTTTGTCTCATTTACACACAAACACGACCCTCCACATATACACTCATTAGATATAAAATTGAAACAAGTGTAAAATAATTGCAATAGATTTCTATGAGAAATGTACATAATTTTATTCCTAATACTTCTCCTTCAATCTCTTTCCCTAAAGTCCTTCCAGGAAAATAAAGTTGCCTTCCTCTTTGTCACTGTTCTGGTAGACACAGAATTTGCAAAATGTAGTAGTAGTATATTTCCTGTCCGTCGTCCATTTAAAACTGTGTCGTTTGGGCCGGAGGGTTAGCTCAGTGGTTCCGGTGCCTGCCTCGCAAGCGCAAGGTCCTGAGTTCAATCCCCGGTAGCCACATATAATGCTGGGCGTGGAGACTCACGCCCACCAACAATCAACACCGCATACCACAATGCCGGACGTGGTGGCTCACGCCTGTAATCCCAGCACTCGGGAGGCAGGGACAGGAGGATTGCTGAGTTCACGGCGGCTTGCCTGGGCACTATAGTGAGCTCAGGGCCAGTCTGAACTACAAAGTGAGACCCTGTCTCAAAAAGAAAAAAAAAAAAAAACTGTGTCGTTAAAGAAATCTAAAAAGATACCAGTTTTGGAAGAAGGGAAGGAGAAAATCAATAAGGCTTTTAAGCTAAATTGCAATCACGTTCAGACTCCTGTCCAGGGCGCCTGAAGTTCCCATTAACAAGCTTGTGGAGGGTGCAGAGGAAAGGAACCTCGGTTGCTCTGCGGGTAAAAGTACAGAACCACCCTTGATTTATAGGGTACATTTCCCCTTCCACTGCGAGCCCGTCTCCCCACTTGCACGCTCTTTCCAGTCCTTTGACCTGGCTTGGAAAAATTAGGCATGAGGCAAGAAAAGGAAGGACAGGATGGAGACCAGAAAGACAAGTTTCTGTCTGCAAAAGCTTATATGTAATCACCTGTCTATACCTGCCTTGGAGGCCTCCTCTAAAATCTATTCACTGCAGCTGAGTTCCACGCAAAGTCCCGGGCCGGGGCCACGCGGGGCACCGCCACCCACTGCCCGGCCGTCGTCTACTTTACGCAAACCCACCAAGCCCAAGCCCTCCTGCGACCACGGGACACAGCTGCACACGCGCGCAGCCGTGGAAGCCGCGCACTCACCGGTCCACGGCCCCGGTTCGAGACCCCTCGGCGCTCTCCGCTCTCCTCACCGGGCGCCCGGGCTCCGCCAGCGGCCTCCGCGCAGAGGGACAGGCGAGCCGAGCGGCTGGCTCTGCCCACACGCGGCTGTGCACTCCCCGGCTCCCCCAGACCCGCTGTCGACCGCTGCCAGCTTCCCTGCGCTAGCCCGGGAGCCGCCCCCCCTCCCCCGCTCCCGCCCTCCCGCGCCGCGCACGCCCCCGCCGCGGGCTCCCGAGCTGTCCGCGGTGCTGAGGAGGAGGCCCCGCCCCGGCCGCGGGAGCCCCGAGCCGGGCGCCCAGCGCTTGAACACAGCTCGGGAGACCCACCGGCTGCGAAGGCGACCAGCTCTCCCTGCCTGGGCCGCGCGGAGCCCTGGCTAAGCCTGCGTCGCTCACGCGTTCGCTCTGCCCGAACACCTCCAGCAGTTTTCAAGTGCAAAAAAAGTGAAACGAGAAGTGTGAGAGCGTGAGTGCTGACAGTATTTTCCACGCACGGATTCGAGCGTGGCTACATTCAGGGCTGAGAAGTTCAGGGAGAGATCACACACTTCTGAATGCTTGTTACTTTGACATCGCTTGAGTCTACATAGGAATCTAATGTAAACGATCAATCTATTATTTTTTTTATTTTCCAACTGAATTCTTTATTAGTACATTTTACATACAGCTTACCATCACACTCATCACTGGGAAATTTGTACCAGTATATGACATGAGTTAATTCTCATTTTTACCCATATCTCAACCCACCCCACAACCCCCCACCCACTACATACAGGTGCTTTTTCTTTTCAAATCGTGTTTATTCTCTCCCCTCATTACTTTCCCCTACCACATTCCCCTTGAGTATTTCCTATTTCACAACATCTATCCTACATTCTAGAACTCATTTACATATACAGATTCTCATACCAAAGAAAAGATACAGTATTTACATATCTGTGATCTATTTCAGTTACTAGTGTGTCCTCCAGGTGTGTCCATTTGCACATAAATGAATGAAACTTGTCATTCTGTATGGCAGAGTAATACTCCATTTTATTAAAAAAAAATCTTACTTTTAACAACCCTAAGGGAAGACCGCTGGTATTATCGAATCCCTGGCTCTTTGTTTAGTAATCTGGGTGTGTTTTTCTTTTTCCCCAGTTAATTTTCACCACGATTCTGGAAGCAACATTAGCATGTCTTTTTTTTTTTTCTTTTAAGAATTAGAGATGGAGTCACTTGCTGAACGACAAAGAGATCCTATGTTCCTGAGCCTAAAAGGCTGAGATCTGTCACTCTCGTCATCTGTACAATGTGGGTAATGTTTTCAAGTATCTTGGATGACAATGTGGAGATCAGCCAGTAAAAAAAAAAAAAAGTTTGATGTTAAATATACATCAAGAGCCTAAATAATACTCAGAAGTATAGTATTCATGAATAACAAATAACAAAGCAATGAAATCAGAATTTTTCATGTGCATGTTAACCATGATGATTACCTTATAAAAACCAACAATCCAAAAGAAGGAAAGAAAATAGTACTGAAATGTTCAGAATTGGTGCCTAACCACACATGAATTGAATTCTGCATTCAAATAGAGGACAGATGTAAGTTTTTCCATAAACACTACAACAGGCCTGTTTTTTTTTTCACAAAAAAGTCTGAGTAAATGATGAACACAGGTTTAATTTTATTAAGCACATATAATGACAAAAGAATGAAAAGATTCACATCACAGAGACCTAGGTGCACCCATGTTTACAGCAGCTCAGTTTGTGATAGCTCAGTTTTGGAAACAGCCCAAATGCCCATCAACTGGAAACTGGATAAAGAAGATGTGGGTTTTTGAGGCAGAGATTTAGCTCAGTGGGTCCAGTGCCTGCCCAGCAACTGCACGGTCCCTGGTTTGACCCCTGCTAACCACATACAATATGTTGGGTATGGTAACGCATGCCCACCAGCAATCAGTACCACATACCACAATGCCAGGCTTGATGGCTCATGCCTATAAACCCAGCACTCAGGAGGCAGAGGCAGGAGGATTGCTGAGTCAGAGGCTTGTCTGGGCTGCATACTGAGCTCAGGGCCAACATGAACTACAAAGTGAGACCCTGTCTCAAAAAAAAATAAATATTGGCATATATATATATATATATATATATATAATAGATATAGAATGCACTATTATTCTACAATAAAGAATAAGTTTGAGTCATTTATACTGAAATGAACATATGTTGAGACACACTCATAAGTGAAATAAATAGGTCACTGATGTATAAACATTTTATCTTTTCTCTGTTGTGAAAAACTGAAGGTGTAAATGAGATCTAGAATTCTAAATATTGTGAAATAGAAATATTCAAATAGGAAAGGTGGATAGGGGTAAGTAATGAGGAGAAAGAAAAAATATGATGGTACAAAAAAGAAAACAGGTGCCAAAGATTAGCTCAGTGGTTCCAGGGCCTGCCTAGCAAGGGCAAGGTCCCTGGTTCAGTCCAGGTAACCACATACAACAATACTGGGTGTGGTGACTCATGCCCACCAGCAATCAAACCACAAATTCTGGGTTTGGTGGCTCAAGCCTGTAATCCCAGCACTTGAAAGGCAGAGGCAGGAGGATTACTGAGTTCAAGGCTTGCCTGGGCTACATACTGTGCTCAGGGCCAGCCTGAACTACAAAGAGAGACCCTGTCTCAAAAAAAAAAAAAAAAAAAGAAAAGAAAAGAAAAGAAAACAAAGCTTATGTGCATGTGTGTGTGTGTGTGTGTGTGTGTGTGTGTGTGGTGGGTGATTGTAGGGTGGGCAAGGGAATAGGAAAAATTCATAAAGAATTAATTTGTATCATATATGGGTACAAATTTTCAATGTTGAATGTGATCATGATGTGTATATAAGATGTATAAATAAAGACTCAAATCTTCAAAAATGTGCATATAGTGGTTAAGTAATATTAAATCAAAGTAAATAATGGTATTTTTTTCAGCTAACACAGCAGGAAAAATTATCCAATGAAGTTTCAGTATTACATTAAATAGCATTAAAATTAAATTTATTCAAACCTGTATAAATAATAAAGCTACTACAGGCTGGCCCAGGGATTTGGCTCAAGTGGTACCATGCCTACTTTGGAAGCACAAGGGCCTGAGTTTGATCCCCAGTACTGAAAAAAAAAAAAAATGTTAGTAAAAGCAGTGTTGGAGTTGACTTCCTTTACCACTGTGCTATGATGTATTTCATTGTTCAGTAAAGAATTTTCTCCCTTGTATAAAAGGCTATCTTAAGAGTTCTATACTTTATTTGGAGACATGAAAGAAAAATATAACTATATTTATTATAAGCAAATATATTCTATATTATATACTAGAAATTATAGAAGGTAGAATTTATTTCTTCATATTTACAGGACAATTAGATTTTAAAAGATATGAAATTTA
Organism: Thryonomys swinderianus; assembly: GCA_004025085.1. Lineage (NCBI taxonomy): Eukaryota > Metazoa > Chordata > Mammalia > Rodentia > Thryonomyidae > Thryonomys > Thryonomys swinderianus. The sequence goes on along the minus strand of PVIC010033502.1, from coordinate 3,135 downwards.
TAGGAGGTGAGAAATTCTGAAGCACTTAAATTAACTTCAACCATTAATTGCCCAATTTATTAAGAATAAATTTTGCTGGGAGCCGGAGGGTTAGATCAGTGGTTCTGGTGCCTGCCTCGCAAGCGCAAGGTCCTGAGTTCGATCTCCGGTGACCACATATAATGCTGAGCGTGGAGACACGCCCACCAACAATCAACACCACATACCACAATGCCGGGCGTGGTGGCTCACGCCTGTCATCCTAGCACTCGGGAGGCAGAGACAGGAGGATTGCTGAGTTCGCGGTGGCTTGCCTGGGCACCATAGTGAGCTCAGGGCCAGCCTGAACTACAAAGCGAGACCCTGTCTCAAAAAGCAAAAAATAAATAAATAAATAAATAAATAAATAAATAAATAAATAAATAAATAAATAAATAAATAAATTTTGCTTAGCTGGGTGTGGTGGCTCACACCTATAATCCCAGGACTCAGGAGGCAGAGGCAGGAGAATTGCTAAATTCAATGATTTTCTGGGCTGCATAATGAGCTCAGGGCCAGCCTGAACTACAAAGTGAGACCCCGTCTCAAAAAAAGTAAAATATAATTATATTTTCTTCCTACATAAAATATTCACTGATTCTTGTATAATAATATACTTATCCTTCAGTTCTCAGTGTCCACTGAGCTACAGCTCCTTTTCTAATATGCTTAGTGAATAGGACACTTTCCACCTATGAATGTACTGTTCTTGATTTATAATGCTTATCTTTAGTTGATTTGTAGTTGTGCACTTAAAACTTCTTCCCGCCATCCATCAACGTAAAAATAATAAACTTTCATACAATATGTTGAATAAATGGCCATAATTTCTATGCTAATTCTTTACCTCCAATAACCTATTTATTTTTCTTAAATTGTGTATATACAAATTTTACCGGCTTATCTGAAGACTTTGCTACTAAAGAAGAGGTATGAGGGGGTTTTTTGGTGTGAGTTTTACATTTTCATGTACTATCAACCTAAAGCCCATGACTAAACGTGGAAGGAAAGCATTTTGTTAAATTTCATTTACATATTCCTTTCTACTTTCAAAATCTCTATCCCCACATAAATTTTTCTAACCCCTAGGAAATATGAGCTATGTGCAATGCAATCCTAGACTGAATGGAATTTATAGTGTAGTTATGGAAGATAATAAATCACCTACTTATTATTACTTATCATAATAACTACAGGCATTCTTGTCGAGTAAATGGAAAGTCTATCTGAACTCCTTAGGCCTCAATATGAAGGCAAAAGAAAGGTCTGCCTGAAAACATACAAAGCGACTCTCAAGAGGGTCTCTCTGCCCAAACAGTACATCTCATCAAGAAAATAATGAGAGAAATGAGTAGCAGGGCCTCTGCCAGCGCACAGGCATTTTTGAGTTTTCTGACCTTTTCGCGTCTTCAGAGGCGAGATTGCAATTCTTTCAACACCGTACCTAATACGAATCTTGCGCAGAGCCTAACGTTTTTACATATGTTTTGTTTTCCTACACAGTGATTTTGAATCTTCGGTTAGGATGACGGACTTTCTGGCAGGAATCTTCGTACTGAAGGCCCAGCCCGCGACCGCGCTCACCGCGTTCCACCCTCCCCCTCAGTCCTCTCACTTGGGCCACTCGTCCTCAATCCGCTATGACAAACGTAGCACACACCCTCTGACTGAGAGCCTTCGTGCACGGACAGAGGCATCCAAGTGTGACTGGACCTGGGCTGGTATTTGTCTTAGCTAAGGAAAGGGAAATTAAAAGGCAGAAGGGACAAAGTTCTTAGAAGTCTTTCTAAGCAAGCGTCAGTATCTTCACTCCCGTGTCTTCTGGGGTATTAGAAAAAGACTGAGAGCCAGGCCTGGAGCTGGCTATCCCTGACTGAACTCGGCTCCCAAAGTGACTTTGCATCTCCATGTGGTTTGCATGACTGTTTATGAAGTGCAGTTTGGGAAGGAGATATAAACTAGTACACAGTGGGAAAATTCTCAAACAAGATTTAAAAATATGATAAGAGCTATCTCTTCTGAACAGATTTGAAAACATTCATAATTCATAAATCTATATGCTGTCTACAGGCTGAAAATATAAAAATAAAGGCAGCAAATAACTTGGGAAAGAATCTCTAACAAATCTACTTCTTAAATCCCCAATACTTTTTAAATGAAATGAGCATGGGTGTGCAGCGCCAAAAATGAAATACACTGGAGGTATTCAGAGTACAGGAGACAGAGAAGGGTGTCTCCTTGCTAGAAAAGCGAGTTATTCTCAAGGACATAGAAGAGTTTGCCATCTTCTTTACCCAAAGCACCAGTGTTCACCACAGTAGTCCTGGTCTTGAAAATGGTGGGGTATTACTACTAAGAACAAATATGTTTTGCAGATGAACAAAAAACCACCCATTCTATTCTTTACTAAAATTTAGCATGCATTTATTTATCTATTTACTTCATATGGCAAATGCAGTCAAGTCTCTTCTACACATGAAAGATGAAATCATCTTGCAAAAGAGAAATTATTTAAAGATATAGAAATGAATAAGTGTGTAATGGCACAAATGAAAAGAGGGATAAGAAGAAGCTTGCTTCAGAAATAACAGGGTAAGGTGGTCATTGATTTTCAAAGGTAAATAAGCCTACCCAGTGCTAATATTTCAGAAATTTGAGATCACTTAATGTCTGATTTTTCAGCTCCTTCATCGTTAAAAAAAGGAAAAATAATGCAAATTATTTGATAGGTCATATTGAGAACTCAGTTAATTAATATATGTAAATAAGCACAAAAGTGCTGGGATTTAGCTCAGTGGTGTTGCACCTGCCTAGAAAGTGAAAGTCCTAAGTTAGATCCCTGGTACCTCGAAGAAAGAAGGAAACGAAGAGGAAGAAGAAGGAGACGGGGAAGAAGAAGAAGAAGGAGAAGGAGAAGAAGAAGAGGGGGGGAGAGGAAGAGGAAGGAGAGGGAGAGGGAGAGGAAGAGGAGCACAAAAATAGTTCCAAGTATGTAGCCTGTACTATTTAAGTGCTTGTTGTTATTCAAGGAGAAATAGAAGACCTTTTAGAAGGAGCTGAATATGAGAACTAGATGTAAGACATACTATAAACTCAAATCTCACTTTCACTAATAGG
>PVIC010033501.1:0-19947 GCA_004025085.1 Thryonomys swinderianus | reverse complement strand
CAAAAAAAAAAAAAAAAAAAAAGGATGTGAGGTTAATTTTGCTGAAAGAAGGATTTTACACTGCACACTAAGAAAACGGAAGCACATGGAGATCTTCTGGACATGTTAAAGGGCTTGTAGTCAGCTATAGATTTCCAGCTGAAGAAGCACTGAAAAGCTATTTTAAGCATTTAAAATCTTGGGGAAGGATGACATACAAATCAAGTATAGGAGAATGCATCAGAAAGGAATGATCCTAAGAAATAAATATTCTGTAGTACTGACCTAATAACATCTTCTTACTTGTGGAGAGCTAGCATTTATTGGACACATAACACCAGACTGGAGTAGCATTGTTTTTGAGATTCATTCTCTTAACTGATAATCATGAAAGTCCTTTAAGTTAGAAACTAAGACAGACCTTAGGCCAGGCATTTAGCTTGGTGGTTCTAGCATCTGCCTGGCAAGCACAAGGTCCCAAGTTTGATTCCTAGTACCACATATCATAATGTGGCAGCATCTAGATTCAACCCCAGTCTGTCTAGCGCCAAAGGCCAGGAGCTCAGCTCCCTTGGTCTGCACTGCACAGCCTCACCTGGAGACTCATGCTGTACTGTTTAAATCTGCTCCTTTGAGTTTATTTCTGGCACAATTACTAGTCTCTCCCCAAATCCTAGGATTTCCAGGGTTTGATTACAGCCCCAGATTAATCAGACCAGCTCTTTTTAATGTAAATGTAATATGAATTAGACTTATAATTTTTTAATTTTCAGGAGCCAGAATTTTAAAGGTAAAATAAATTATGAAGTTAGTTTTAGTAATATGGTGACATCTCGGTTCATGAACACTTTTGTTTGGTAGTTCCCAAAGAAAACTGGCTGGCAAAATTTGGCCTTCATTTGCAAACTCTGCATTGGATTGCAAACACCATGTTTTCCGAATCACAGAACAAATTCAGTTGGTGAACCACAGTACTGACTGCTGTACTAATCTATATTTAGATTTCAGCACAAAATCTATCTAAAATGATTAATAACAATTTATTTTTTTAAGTAGCCCTTTACAATTGTGTGTATACTTCACACTACAGTTTTACTTTTGATGCCTGTATTGTAGTTGCTCAGTAACCACATCTGGCTAGTAGTTACCAAGTTAAACATGGCAAATGTAAATTTATATATCCCAACCTTCTCAACAATTTTGGGTGCTCCTTTTGTGAGCCTTTCAAAGGATGGTAAGAAAAGTATTTCCAGTGTGATGAGTATGTTTTTAGTTATTTGATAGTTTAATCCAAGAAATTAAAACAGTAGAAGGAATAGACTGCACCATTTGCATCTACAACTAGTGGTCAGTTGAGTTGCCTATAACAGAAGAGAAAAAGTGATGAATTCTACATCATTACGGAACATGTCACATGAACCTGTTACTCTTAGCATAGTACTAGGCACAGTGTGAAGATCAGAAAGCTGTAGACCCCTGACCAGATGGTGACCTGTGACGTCAGCTCATGCAGAACATCTGAGAGGGCCACCATTGCCTCCCAGTCCTCTCGCTCGTGCCTGCCCCCGCTGGAAAGGAAAGGTGTGTGAGCCAGACATCACCAGGGTAGCACAGGCCCTGTCTCATCCTATCTGAGGACACAAAGAAACCTCCACACCTCCCTTCACTTCCAGCCTCACAGAGAATCCTCTACCTCAGGGGCTCTCAAGTTTCACGTATTTCAGAATCACCTGTGGGGTGTGTTGCCCCTGACCCTAGTGTTTCTGATTGGATAGATCTGGAGAGGTATCTGGGAGGGAGTGTGCATTTCTAACAAGTTCCAACACACTGATGTGGTCGGAGCACCACACTTCGAGAACCAAGACATATTCTTTTTTTTTTCTTTTTTGGAGACAGGGTCTCGCTTGGTAGTTCAGGCTCTCCCTGAGCTCACTATATAGCTCAGGCAAGCCTGGAACTCAGCAGTCCTCCTGCCTCTGCCTCCTAAATGCTGGGATTGCAGGCGTGAGCCACCACACCCGGCATTGTGGTATGTGGTATGTGGTATTGATTGCTGGTGGGCGTGAGTCTCCACGCCCAGCATTGTATGTAGTTATCGAGGATCGAACTCAGGACCTTGCGTTTGCGAGGCAGGTGCCGGAAACACTGAGCTAAGTCTCCAGCCCCTGAGATGTATTCTTAAATAACCCATATATTATTCAATAGCAAGAACAAATCTTAAAAAAAGGCAGAGGCACTTTTTTCCCTCTTCATGAGACAAATGTGATTTTTGAATAGTTGATGAGTTTAGCTTCTTCTCTTTGGTGCCTCATTATTTCACCTCATTCAAGGAAGGAATGAAGTAATCATGGTGAAGACAGAAAAGACTGAAAGACAAATCTAAGGGAACAGAAAAGTGGAGAGAATGTAGGAGTAGAGCTTGGGATGTAGCCGGTGAAGCAGTTGTCTAGCATGTGTAAGGCACTGGGCTCAATTCCTAAGGGGGGCGGGGACAGAGAGGAAGGAAATAGAGACGAGCAAGATCCCAGAGCTCAGTGGGGTGCAGCATCGGCCAGATCTGTGCTCAGGGAGTAAAGAGATACCATGGCCACCTTCAGTTTCCTGAGACACTGGCTGGAAGCAAATGCGCTCTTCATTCTTTTCACCTGAGTCACGAAGGCGTCACAGGGATTGTTTTCCTCTCCGCTTTTTAAGAGGAGAAACAGTAGCTGAACTTCATGTGACAGTGAGAAGTCACAGATAGGAAAACCTTGGACTCCCCATTCCTGGGATTGCGCAGTGCTTCACACCATCTCTGCTGCCTGTGTGCAAGTGTTTTCATCTCTAACCTTCAGGGCACCTGGATTTCAAAGGAAGAGGCATGAGACTTACTGTGTTATAAGCAGCTGGGAACCTGGAATGCATGGCTGGAGTTACACACTGAGCCTGGCTCAGAACGTCAAGAAAGTCAGAGGGAGGGAAGGAAAAACAGTGCAATGACACGATGTCTTGCAGGGCCCGCCTTGTCCTCACTGAGCTGCCCAGAGCTTGCATTCCAGCTGCACTGCGGTGACCCAATGTTCCAGTAAACAAGGAGGAGACAGATGGACAGACTTCAAATCAAACTAGCCTGAAACAGATACAGGGTGCCTGCGGGGAGGGTGGGGCCGGGAAGGAGGCTGCTTCTGTGCATATCCTGGGTCACACACACACACACACACACACACACACACTTCCAGTGGGGCTTGGATAGACCCCAAATACTGAATGTTCTAGCCTCAAAGGCCTGAAACTGACCTCCTTAGGTCCCTCCCCCAAAGCCCAAAACATGAGGATATGCAGTATAAAGCAGAGATGCTGACTCAGGCCAAGCCAGGCCACTGACTAATGGCATCCGCTTTCTACATCATACTTTAGCCTTCCAGAAAGACACAGAGCTGCGGTGGAGAAGCACAGTCACTCCGTCCACATCCCCACTAGATTTCATGGCATCAAACCACCGACTCAAGAGGCTATGATTCTTCGGGTTTGTCCTACCTCCTTGCGCTCTCCTATTTCCTTCTTCATCTCCACTTTCATTGCACCACCCGGAAGATGATCCAAAAAAAAAAAAAATAACACAGGGGGCTTAGTAAGAATATGAAGAAGAGTTTACAGGCTCAAAGAGCAAAGTTTTGGGAGTTTCTTTTCAAAAATGTCCCTCCGCCTGGGATCATTAAGAGCTTCATATTGCAAATAGCATATATAAATAGCACATGTAAATGTGAATGACATTCTATATTCTCTATGACTACGCTTCTTATGATCCACACTGGCATCTCTGATCACTCACTACAGAGACCCTGCTGACAAAAGTTCATAGATAAACCCGTTAACCAGATCACACAGCCAGGATGACCAGTGGGTCCATTTATCATCCTGTGTGCTGTGTCCACCTTTCACAGTCTATCCTGCTTCACAGGTGATTTTATTTCTGCTATAACTGGCTTGCTTTTCCCCTTTCCTGATGTTGGGTTATTTTTCCTTCATGTTCTTGTGTATCAGCCAAATTTGGGCAATAATTTCATCTCTGTTTTAAAGGAGGGAAAAAGCAGATTTGGAAATCTTACCATGCAAGAAAGTCATATGTTCTAGTAAGGCTCTCAGTGGTGTGTTTTGGCAGCTCTGGGAGCTGGTTTTCGACTCCAGAGTTGCTTCATTCTGAGCCTTAGTGTCCAGCGAGTATTGTCAGCTTTGACTCACCAGTTGTCACACCCAGTTTTTGGATGATCAAAACAGCATGGAAATGATGATGCTTGTTTGAATGCTCATGGCAGGAAAAGGCCTCACGCTATTTCCTCAATAATAATGATAACAGGACCTGCCTCTTGTCTCCCCACTGCGCTTAAAGCACCATGCATATTTTTCCTAGAGCTTACAAGGTTCCATTCATTTTCATTTTACTGACTGATGTTATAAATTGAGGCCAGAAAAGGAAGGAAGCCAAGAATTACCTAAACCCACATGTATTTGAATTCAGAGTAACCCATGCTAGACCTTTGCTTATTCTCTCTCACTGATTGTCTTTTTCCATCATAGCTGGTGATCATTTCATATTCCACTAAGCCTTCTCTACTATGCACTAAGACTTGGGTGGCTCTGAAAAGCACTGGACACGATGAAGCTTGGGCTGAGAGATTGATAGTTTCTGTAAATCATCCAGGCTAAGATTTAGAGACGTCAGAAAAGTATCGGGAAGTATAGACCTGAGGATGAGATGGGGGAGGGGAGAAGGGACTTGAGGTCAGAGGACCTCACATGAAGAAGACTGGTGCCTAGCCCAGCTCCTCCAGGCAACGCTGCTTCCAGGGCAGGACACCTTATGTGCAAGTGTGTACCACGTTTGCCTGGAGCTGGGAGTGAATTTGAGGACAGTAGGATGGGACTTATAATTAATTACCTGTTCCTTCCCAGAATTCTTTCTCAGTTGGCTTACCTCTTCCCATTCTAAACGACCCTAAATGACCATTTCATTCTTTTTTTGCTTTGATTGTATTCACTTATGCTATTAATTAAATGTATTTTAACTGATACATAAAAGCCCCCAAATGTGCATAACAATGGGGTCCATATGACTTTTGATACGAACACTCATTTCCTCTTATTGGCCTCTCCTCTGCCCGCTCCTCATCTTTCTCCTGAAATGTAATATGATAGACACATGAGCATAGGCTTGGAAATCAGATACATCTAGGTTTGCTTCTTTTTAGCTGTGTGATTTAGGGTGTATTTCTGAACTTCTCTGAGCTTCAGCCTCCTCATCTATAAAAAAGGATAATAATCACACTTTCGTAGCTTTATTAGAGTGATTAAAATGAATAAAGTTATAATCCACCTCTTATTGGAACTGGCACTGGATGAATGGGTATTGTTGACCTCAGGCCTATTGCTGTTGCGTGTTCCTCCTTTGCCCAAGAACAACAGAAACTGACAGACTATTACAGCTAGAAGATCTTGGTGCTTACTTAGCCTCTCTTCCTCTGAGAAGGAACCTGGCGTTCAGAGCGGATTAATAGGGCTTGTTCAAGGTCACATGCTTTACCAGTTCCAGCCTTCAATATTGAGATTAATTTGTGGCCGCAGTAGAACACTCTGTCTTTGAAGTCAGATCTATGTGACTTTGGATCCCAGCTGCCAGCCTGGGAGTCTGAGACAAGGGACTGACCTGGTTCTGCTTCATTTCCTCAAGTGCAGCCCTGGGATCGTGGAAGCAGCCCGGAGAGGACTAAATAGGATAACGTGCATCAAGTCCCCAGGGAGCCCCTGTGACCTGGGGTTCCTGCTGATTTCCTCACCTCATTAGGACATTCCTGGGAGGGTTAGAACAAGGAGAGCCCAATAAGAGGAAATGAGTGGAGCTTTAAAACTTAATGAGCTTTGCATAAATGATGGAATAAGGACATTTAGGAAGAACTTGCTTACCAATCCCCAAATGCCAGTTTCAGAGCATGGAAGAATTTTTAGTGGCAGGACCAGCAGCAAAGATGGGAAGCTTATCTGCAGGCTGAATTGGAATTCTCAAGTGAGAGTTGACATATGCGTAAAAGGAGAACAGTAGTCAAGAGAATATGATCTAGAAGATTTTTAAATGACCTTTAGAATGAATTTCCACAGGTTTTGAAAGTATCCTGCTTTGTAGGCACAAACACAAATAGATAGATAGATAGATAGATAGATAGATAGATAGATAGATAGATAGATAGATAGATAGATAGATAGATAGATAGAATAGTTCATATATGTGCATGAGCTTATAGTGTGACAAATCATTGTATATCTTGAATTGGCAACATAAAGTGGGAAGTAGCTTCAATATGGGTGACCATATTTCAGATGTGACAAATGCAGTAGTTTTGAAATAAGGGGCATGGGCCAGTTTTGCAATGAAAAATGAGTTATGATATCTGGTTTTTTCCAAGATGAATAAGGGCACAGTTGGCTTAGCCCCTAAATGTTCCAATTACTGGTTTTGAAATGGACCCAGAGGCACAATCTAGAAACCTAAAATGGAAAGGCAGAAGAGAAGCAATTTTGCAACTGCATAAGTGACTAACTCCAAAGTGTCCTCTGAGGACAACAGAGTTCTGAAAATATTATGTCAGCAGCTTCCAAATGCCTGTAGGAGTTAGGATTGACAGTTTTTAGAGATAATTAGGATGAGATTGATTAGGGTTTGTTTTATCCTAATGGTGCTGATATTTATAAATAATAGACATCTATTTCCTCACTGTTTTTTTTAGGTTAGGAAGCGCCAGATCAAAGTTCTGGCATTTTTGGTGTGTGGAGTAACCCAATCTCTGCTTCTAAGGTGGCATATTGATTTCTACATGCTCTGTGGACTCAGAACATTGTGCCTCACATCAGAAGAGCAAAAGAGAGAGAACCCAATGCTACTTGCCCCTTTTACAGCGACATTAGTCCATTTATGGGGCCTGAACCCTCATGACCTAAATATCAGATATTGCCACCCCACTATGCTGCCACTGGGATTAAGTTTTCACCCTATGGAACTGGGAGGTGACAAAAATCATTCCTACTTCCGCAGACTATGAGAGAGGATGACAGAATTATACTTCCAACTTACCCCGAGGCCTCGACAACCTATTTAATGGGAAGGAATGGCGAGTATCATCAGCAATACAAAGCATGTGGTCCAATGTCACAAACACAAACTATGTTTAAAAACTATGAAATTCTTAAGAAGTGAGCCCATATTTTTAATCACTTTGTATTGTAGTGAGTGGAAGAAGGAATGTATTCAAACTATATTTAATTAATAAGTTAATAGCTTGGACTACTTCTAAGATTAAAAGTTCCTCAGGAGGGCCGGAGGGTTAGCTCAGTAGTTCCGGCGCTTGCCTCACAAGCGCAAGGTCCTGAGTTCGACCCCCGGTAACCACATATAATGCTGGGCGTGGAGACATACCCACCAACAATCAACACCGCATACCACAATGCTGGATGTGGTGGCTCGTGCCTGTAATCCCAGCACTCGGGAGGCAGAGACAAGAGGATTGCTGAGTTCGTGGTGGCTTGCCTGGGCACCATAGTGAGCTCAGGGCCAGCCTGAACTACAAAGCGAGACCCTGTCTCAAAAAGCAAAAAAAAAAAAAAAAAAAAAAAAGTTCCTCAGGAGAGAAGCTATTCAAGCAGTTCATTAAGTGGAATTATATAAAGGTGTTGAATGTTTTGGATGTGACTGGTTTAGCGTTCTAGCAAGTCTAATCCTGTGGGCATGTAACGAAGCATATCAGCTCTCTGAGATGATTTGAACATTGAGTCACAGTACAACAGGACTAAAAGGAACAAATCAGAGTCAAAGAGGTATCCCAGCAGGAAAACTAGTCATGCAAACCTTTTTAAATCTTTTAGTCTGCAGGGTAAAAATCTTTCTCTGGGGAACTGTGCACCATCACTACCGTAATGGTATGGACCACCGCGGAGGGGCTTCTCATGTCCACCATGTCCCAGACAGCTGGCTCACCACAAGCCCGTTCCTTTCGCTTCTTGGACAAGAATAGAGTCCACATTGTTGGTCTCCTGTGAGTTAAATGCAGCCACACTCTGAATTTTAATCAATAGAATATGAGCAGAAGTGACAGCTGCTGGTTCCAGGCCTGCAGTAAAACCTCCCTCTTACAATCTCCCACACTCTCCTCAATCTGCACGCTGGAGGTTGATGCTCAGGGCAACACTGGCAGCTGTAAACTGATGTTGGCAGGACCCGTAGCTCCCTGACTCCCCACTCCGTCCCTCTCCCTGGTGGACTATGAGGTGACATAGAAACAAACTTTTTCTATGTTAAGTTGTTACAATGACTCACACATATCTTAACTAATAAATGGCCCTATGTTTGTCTTACTCTTTTTTTCTTTCTCAGCTCTTTAATCTCTGTGGTAGTAAAGGACTTGAAAGGGAGGGATAAGTACATGAGTATACTGTGGAGAGATTGTTGGGCAAGAAAAACAGATCTGTGAAGTGACTCTCACCGCTTCCTTCTGGCTGAGATGTTGGTCCAGAGAGTCTTCATTCCTAAGGCAGAGGTATGGGTGAGGCGGCCAGGTCCAGAGCTCTGTAACAGATGACGAACTGAATAAGCCTCAGACCATCTATGCCCTGCAGCAAATTTCACTTGTCATCTCTTAGCTTTCTAGGGATACCAGTTCTTCCAAAGGAAGGTCTGGATATTCTCTTTGGGCTGCAAATATGAAAGTAAAGGCCTGGGTTTTCTAGCCTCTTCCATCTCTCTTATCTTTTATGATTCACTAGCAATCTCACACAGAAATGATAACATGAGAAATCTCAAGCTATAAACTGCAAACAAGAAAACAAATTGTAGACATGACCTCCTTGGAGTGTTATTTTTGGCAACTTTAATCTCCACTCTGTCTTGTTTACATATTCTTGGCTCTGGACTCTCCCTAACCTGCGGCCAGAGTTCACTGTTTTCCTAGCACAGTCTTCTATTTTGTCCTGCATCTTAAGTCTACATGTGGTCCCAATAATTTGTTTTCTCTTTCTTTTGTTTCTGGTTTTCCCCTTTCATACTAAATTGAACTTTCTGTCTTTCCCTCAGAATCTGAAAAACAACTGCTCTATTGTACATTAGCCAAATTACAAAATAGGCAAATTTAATGATCTAGATTCCATTTTAAGTACGGACAGTCAGTTCTACAATTTTTTTTTTTTTTGAGACAGGGTCTTGCTTTGTAGTTCAGGCTGGCCCTGAGCTCACTATGTAGCCCAGGCAAGCCTCGAACTCAGCAATCCTGCCTCTGCCTCCCAAGTGCTGGGATTATAGGCATGAGCCACCACGCCTGACTATAATTTTTTTTTTTCCGAGACAAGGTCTCTCTTTGTAGTTCAGGCTGGCCCTGAACTCACTATGTAGCCCAGGCAAACCTTGAACTCACAGCAATCCTCCTGCCTCTCCCTCCCAAGTGCTGGGATTACAGGTGTGAGCTACCATACCTAGTATTGTGCTGTGTGGTATTGGTGCTGGTGGGCATGAGCCACCCCACCGGGCATTGTGGTATGTGGTTACTGGGGATTGAACTCGAGACCTTGTGCTTACCAGGCAGACCCCAGAACAACTGAGCTAAATTCCTGGCCCTGTTCTACAATTTTTGTACCTCTTACTAATTAACCTTTCTTGGAAATTTTGCTCCAGCAGCACCTGCTGCTAGAATAAAAATATATAATATCTAGAATAAAAATATATAATATATTCCCTGTATTAACTCTTGCTTTTTATTAGTACATGTTTTCAGTACATAATGATTACATTCCTCATGGAGAGTTGGTGCCTACATAACTGATCTTAATTGTTTTCCCTCCGTCCTTCCTTTCCTCTCCTCTGCCCTCCCTCCATCTCTTGATCACTCTCCCATTTGCAAAAGATCTATCTTTCTATTTACTATTATCTGTCTTTTATTTTCCTCTTTATTGTAGTTTTGGTTTCTCATTTAAGAGAAACCTTGAAGTTTGTGTGACTGATGTATTTTATCATGGTCTCAAGGTGCATATCATAGTTCCTTTGCAGGTAGGCAATGACCATCTGACTACCAGTCTGGGTCCTAATATGACCTTGCCATAGTATTAAGATGGGAGAAGCCTGACTCTCCATTCTAGTCATAGATGGCCAATAGGTAGACGTTTACTTAAAAGAAAAGTACCCCTCACACTTGTTTAGGTCAGTATTTGGGGAGGGTTCTATCATTTAGAATTGAACTGATTCTAGGTCCAATATTAATCTTTCCTCCTTTTTCCCTCTCTCTCTTGCTTCTCTCTTCTCATCTAGAGTCATATTACATGGAAACACCTGGGGGAGGGGTGGGGAAGGGCCAGGGATTTACCTCAAGTGGTACCGCACCTACGTGGGAATCACAAGGGCCCAAGTTTGACCCCCCAGTACCACCAAACAAACAAACAAAAAAACCCAAAAGCCTCAGAACTTAGTTATGATCTCAGTCAAGCCTTCTATTCCACAGTGGAGAAACTGAGGACCTCAGTGAGAGGCATACAGGTCGAGCAGGCCTGAGCCAAGGATGCAGCCTAGTCCCTGACTCTCAGCTCTGTGCTTTCAGGGTTCCCTCCTTGGCTCCAAATCAAGCAAGGCCTTCCTGGCGCGCAGCAGGTCCTCACCAGGGTATATCACTTGGGTTCTCTTTCCTTCTGAGTCAGCTTATACCCATAAGGAAGTAACATTTACTTTTTGAGAAATCTATACTTGGTAGACAAAGGAATAGAAAGCTTAAGGATTAATATATAGGGTATTTTCTCTTTTTAGGGTAACAGTTGATTATACTCTATGTTACCAAGTTTCTGTGCCTTTACTTGTTACTTCCCTTCAGCATGCGCTGCCCCTGGCAGTGGCCTGGAGGATCAAGGACCTAGGCAGGGCTTGGCCCACAGCTGCTCTGATGGGGAGGGCCTCTGGGCCACTGTGAACTGCTCTGTTCAGCATGAGACCTGGATAAAACTGTCCTACTAGTTGGGCATCAACGTCTTCCCTGGTCTTCCAAGGTACCCCAGCCATTCTGCTGCGCTAAGAAGACAGCGAGGAGGCTGCCTGGTTTTCACACTGGGCTTCCATCAGCTCCCTTCTCAGAGAACAAAAACCCCTTTTTCCCACTGTCCATGGAAGAAATTTCCCTGTAACCGGCCTGTCCCACATGGTAAAGGGAAAGCTAGGAAGGAAAGATGTGTACTTAACTTTTCATTTTAAGTAATAAGAATCCCATAAAAAATGAATATTCAAAGCCCAAAGTCAAATGGAATGACTGCAATCGTGGAGCTATAAATTTCCATCCATTCCTGTGACCTGAGCACTCATATCTCAGCAAGATGGAAAGGCCTCTGGGCTCCTGGAATTTATTATCCACAAATAACCTATAATTGCTCAAAAAATGTAATAATGAAAAACTATGATGAAGGCTACAAAGGAAAATATAGGACAACATGAAAGAATGTAACTAGGGAATCTAATTGAGGAGGGGAAAGGATTAGGAAGGGAGATATTCTCTAAGACCTGAAGGCAAGAAAGAATTAGCCAGATGCCAAGCGCTGAAGCAGCAGGAATAGCAGTGCTGAAAGATCTTTGGTGGGAAAGATGATGCATGAGTGTAGAGAGCTAGGATGACGGCTAGAGAGGGTAAAGGTAGGCTGCACATGACTAGGGAACCATGCTGAGGACTTCGGATTTCATCTGAGTTATGGGAATACATGAAAATCTTGACTGAATGTTGACCTTTTGTGATTCATGTTGATCTTATTTTTTTTAATGTTACAAAACATCCCCCAGGCCCATGTATTTCTTTCTTTCTTTCTTTCTTTCTTTTTTTCTTTCTTTCTTTCTTTCTTTCTTTCTTTCTTTCTTTCTTTCTTTCTTTCTTTCTTTCTTTCTTTTTTCTTTCTTTCTTTCTTTTTCTTTCTTTCTTTCTTTCTTTTTCTCTCTTTCTTTCTTTCTTTCTTTTTTTTTTTTTTGCAGTATCGGGGATCAAACTTGGGCCCTTGTGTGTCCAAGGTTGGCACAGTACCACTTGAGCTAAATCCCCAGCCTCAGGACCATGTATTTCTAAAGGAGCCATCCAATTAACAAAATAGGCAATCAATCAAAAATATCCTTTAAAATATGAGTAAGAAGAATAAATCCCTCTCATTTGCTTGTTATGAACTAAGCTGTAAAAAATCCCATGTAGATTATTGGATAAAGCTGAAAAATCTGCATACTTGCCCATCTGCTAAAATCAGCAAGGCATGAATAGTTTCTAGAAATATGTCACAATCACAGACACAGTCTTAGTGAATATGCAGACAGAATGGTTTTATTATACTGACCAGGAAAAGGAAATGATGACTAACTACAACAAACAAAAACAAAAACAAATGTCCTCATATGGAATAGATTCTGAGGTTAAATTTGTTAATGTCGGGCCAGGGCTTTACTTCAGTGTTTATAACATCTGCCTGGTAAGCACAAGGTCCCGAGTTCAATCCCTGGCACCACACACCACAGTGTGAGCGTGGTGGCTCATGCCTGTAATCCCAGCACTCGGGAGGCAGAGGCAGAAGGATTGCCAAGAGTTTGAGACCAGCCTGGACTGCATAGTGAGTTCAGAGCCAGTCTGAACTACAAAGGGAGACTCTGTCTAAAAAAAAAAAAAAAAAAAAATTTGCTAACGTCTTACAACTCTTCATGGTGATTAAATAATACAGTTTCTGAATGCTTCTTTGTTGCTAATTTATCCCAGTGGCCCATAAGGAAGACATGCTACTGACAACTAGATGTGCCATCCCAGGTCTTATAGATACTTTTCTTTGGCTATGATGCTCACTTTGAAATATTCATACCATTCCATCCCAGGGAATTGTGGAATATCCATTAAGTATAAATTCTAAGGGATTCTAAGATTATTAATAGACTTCTTTATTACTGTAACAAATGTTGACCTTCTACCCTTTCATCTGGTTTATAAAATATGTACATCTATAACTAGCAAAAGAGAACACCCTCTGGAAAATCTGATCTCAATCATCAATACCCATTAAAAATCCAGTGAAATATTATTGCATTTATTAAGCATTCAGTTAAGAGAGTCTAAGAAACTTGTCTAAGAGTCTAAGAAACATTTTAATTTTTATTGCCATCTTAGCCTAGGCTACCAAAACTCTATGATCTTGAACTTCATTGCCTTCTATCCCAAGGAAATACTTTATGCTACTCTATTATACTTTGTCAAAAATTGGCATTAGGGGCTGGGAATTTATCTCAGTGGTTCTGGGGTCTGCCTTGCAAACACAAGGTCTCAAATTTAATACCCAGTAAGCACATACCACAATACCAAACGTGGTGACTCACGCTCACCAGCAATCAGTATTACACACCACAATGCCAAGCATGGTGGCTCATGCCTATAATCCCAGCACTCGGGAGGCAAAGGCAGGAGGATTGCTGTGAGCTCAAGTCTTGCCTGAGCTACATAGAGAGCTCAGGGCCAGCCTCAACTACAAAGTGAAACCCTGTCTCAAAAAAAAAAAAAAAAAAAAAAAAAAAAAAAAGCAGGGCCAACGTTTTCTATAATATTAAACAAGATTCCAAATTCTACATTCAGTAACATTTTAAATATACTGCATTGGGGCTGGAGATTACAGTGGTTCCGGCACCT
Source organism: Thryonomys swinderianus (assembly GCA_004025085.1). NCBI lineage: Eukaryota > Metazoa > Chordata > Mammalia > Rodentia > Thryonomyidae > Thryonomys > Thryonomys swinderianus. The sequence continues at coordinate 6,283 of PVIC010033501.1, read as the reverse complement.
GCCTCGCAAGGGCAAGGTCCTGAGTTTGATCCCTGGTAACCACATACAATGCTGGGCGTGGTGACTCACGCCCACCAGCAATCAATACCACTTACCACAATTTGGGGAGTGGTGGCTCACGGCCTATAATCCCAGCACTCAGGAGGCAGAGGCAGGAGGATTGCTGAGTTCGAGGCTTGCCTGGGCTACATAGTGAGCTCAGAGCCAGCCTGAACTACAAAGCGAGACCCTGTCAAAAAAAAAAAAAATTGCATCATGTACAAATACACATTTGGATATATCTAGTTTTAAAAGATTGGACAAAATAATGTTTATAATTATTGTCAATTTGATTTGTTGTTTTTTAAACTAGGTACTTGAAACTAAAGAGTCCACCAAGAGTTCCCAAGCCTGGTGGGCTTCATGGAGAGGGACAAAGCCACCCATAGTGACTGGGGTGTGCTCCTCTGAGGGCTGTGAAATCATGAGCACAACGCCAGTGGCCATACACTGAGGATTCATTTTGAGGATAATTTTATTTCATACTCCAGATTAAAGTAATGACCTTGGAAATGAAAAGGAGATACTGGAAAGGAAGTGTCAGCTTCATAAACAAGTTGAAAAGCACATATGATTTTCCTGGACTGTGGCTTACAATAATAAAGAGCAACAGGATCTTGGCAAAAGACAGAACAGGAAAAGAGCAATGTGGTAAGAGATTCATTAGCTGATTAAAAGCTGTTCACATTAACACTGATGAGGACAGTGAGGATGATTCCGATAAAACATAGCTAGATATGAAAATGCTTTGGAGAACATCAGGTCTTGAAAAGAACAAGGATGGTGAATGTTCCCAGCTGGTCTTAGAAGAAAATTAGAAAGTTTTGGTGACAAAACAATTTCAGATATGGTTTAAATATATGTCATAATCTGTATATTAAATATTCTCCCAAATCTCATTATGTTAAAGGCTGCGTGGCTGATGGCACTATGGAATGGCCAGGGAAAGCTTAGGAGGCGTGTCTAGCCAAAGGAAGTCTTGTCACTGGGGCATACACGTGAAGCCGACATTGGGACACTGGCCTTTCCTTGCTCTTTCTGTGTCCAGTCTCAGTGAGCTGAGATTGGAACGCTGCTCCCCTCTGCTGTGCACCGACTTCCAGGATATTCTGCCTCATCATAGGCCCAACATGAGGGAGTGAGTCTGCACGGAGATGCGCAAGACCATGAGCCAAAATAAAACTTCCTTTTTGATTGCCAGAGATATTTTCTCATAGCAATGGAACACTGACTAACATAGTCAGGGTAATAAATGTGAGCATGATGATTCATGTGAAAAGGAAAGCAAGCTTTCTAGAAGAAGAACTTGGACTTTAGAAAGTGATTCAAGGAGAGACTGTGTTCCCTGCCATTGTCAGGGTTTATACCATATGATAGACTTCACCACTGCCCAAAAACAAACAACAGATTGAAAGGTGGAAAAACTAGAATATGTAAAAGAATTATTTACTTTTCTAGGAACACTAATACTGCCAAGAATAGAAACTTTTAGGAAAGATTAAAGATTAGATAAATGGAATGATAAAACTGGAAGTATTTAAAAATATAAAAGACAGTTTGCTAATACAGATTAAAAAACTGACAGTATAGGGGCTGGAGATTTAGCTCAGTGGTTCCAGCGCCTGCCTCGCAAGCGCAAGGTCCTGAGTTCGATCCCGGTAACCACATATAATGCTGGGCGTGGAGACTCACGCCCACCAGCAATCAATACCACATACCACAGTGCTGGGCGTGGTAGCTCATGCCTATAATCCCAGCACTCGGGAGGCAGAGACAGGAGGATTACTGAGTTTGCCGCGGTTTGCCTGGGCTACATAGTGAGCTCAGGGCCAGCCTGAACTACAAAGCGAGACCCTGTCTCAAAAAAAAAAAAAAGATAAAATGAATGTACAGGCTAGTAAAAATTATAATGGCTTATATTTATTGAGCATGTAACAAGTTTAATCATAGTAACACAGGCTTGAAATAATTAATTATATATAATAATTTTATAATTATGAAATATAATATGTAATTCATAATTATAAAATCCCCAAAATTAATATTTATTGAGTGTTGTCTGCAAGCTGGATATCACCTCCTTTAATCCTCTTACAGTCTTATGGCCCTTTCCTATTTTACAGAAGAAACTGAGGATTAAGAGTGTTAACTTGAGAAAGATACAAAACTAGTAATAAAGAACCTGAACCTGATATCTGTCTGACTCCAAAGCCCATTTGCTAACCAGGTTTCTTAAGATTAAAGGAGGGAAACCATGCTGCTTTAAAGTCTTATAATACAGTTAAGAAAGAGAATTCTATGAAGTCAGCACTCGTGTTAAACTTCAGAGAAGTAGATTCAGAACTCGGGCGCTACCAAGATCCGGCCGCTCTTCGAGGGCGGCCGTGACAGCACCACGACTCGAGATGGACCCAAAGCCACGCGCACCTCCGGGGATGCAGCCAGCGCGGACACGGCCGAAGGAAGGACGGCAGAAAGGACCCAGGGGCCACGGCGGGAAAGCTAACGAGGTGGGATTCCTCACAACCGTGGTGAGACGGCGCTCAGGGAAGACTTCAAGCAATTCGGAGTGGTCGCCGAAGTGGTCGTGGTCTACGTTGTGGAGAAGCAGAGGCCTCAAAGCTTTGGATTTATTACTTTCCAGGACAAGCAATCAGTGGACCAGGCTGTCAACAAACATTCTCACGACATCATGGGCATCAAAGGGGAGGTTAAACGGGCCGAACCTCGGGACAGCAAGAGCCAAGTGCCGGGACAGCGGGCACCAGCCAGTGGGAAAACCGGGCTGTGCCCAGTGCTGCCCAAATCTGGGCGGGCCAGCCCCCACCCACGTGGCAGCAAGGACACGGCCCACAAGGAATCTGGGGGCCAGCAGGACTGGCAGCTGGTGGCTGTGGGCCGCCCCCTGTGGGGAGAGGACGCCCCTACACCCTCCACTTGCCTCCCACATCGTGTCCACCCTTCCTGGTGCTTTCCCCCCTCCTCAGGGCTTCCCGCAGGGCCATGCTGCCCCACCACAATTCAGTCCTGGCTGCAGCCTTCCACCCCTCCACAGTTTGCGCCCTCTGGGGTCTCTCCTCCACCCGCCACACCTGGGCCAGCCCCTCTGGCCTTCCCGCCCCCTCTGTCTCTGGCCTCCCCAGACAATGAGTAAGCCCCCAACGGCCCCGCCGGACTTTCCCTACAGTCAGTATGATATAGGCAGGACTTGAGTGGCTTTGGACAGGTTTTTTCCTACCAGCAGCCCCCCTCCTATGGGGGCCCCTCTGTTCTAGGCTCAGGGCATTCCTCCATGGGTGGCAGTGGCTTCAGACCAGGTCAGAGCCCTAATGTGCAAGGATTCCATCCCTGCCGATGCTAGGATGGTGCCGAGTGGACTCAGCACTGCCGAGCCCAAGATTTGACATTTGTGAACTTGTGACCATCAAATTTGTCAGGGGTGGGGACGATTCAACTTTGGGATGGGGGAAGGGCAGAAGCCTGGAGGCGGCTGCGGATGTCTGGACTGCAGTTTTTAAATATGTTTCTTTCTCTGACCTATCAATACAATAAAAACAAAGTCACTGCTTCAACAACAGGATTTTTTAACATGTCTTCAGCTTTAATTCAAGACTTCAGGTTTTGGACCGGAGATTTAGTTCAGTGGCCCCAGTGCCTACCGAGCAAGCACAAGGTCCCTGGTTCTATCCCAGGTAACCACATACAATAATACCGGGCGTGGTGACTCACACCCAATCAGTACCAGCAATCAGTACCACATACCACAAATGCTGGGTTTAGTGGCTCAAAGCTGTAATCCTAGCACTCGGGAGGCAGAGGCAAGAGGATTGCTGAGTTTGAGGCTTGCCTGGGCTACATAGTGAGCTCAGGGCCAGCCTGAAACACAAGGCAAGACCCTGTCTCAAATTAATTAATTAATTAAAAATATATATATTAAAAATATATACACATTTACAAATTGCAATCTTTTTAAGAGGAATGAAAGAGTAGATTTCAGGACTGAACATGGAACTCCATGGAAAAATGCTTGCCTCACATGTGCAAAGCCTCAGTACACACCCCCAACATAACACATACAAAAGAAAGAGAAAGGATAGAAGAGAATTTTATAAAATATAAAGAAAAGAAAAAATAATTCCGTGACCCATAACTCCAAAAAGAAAGGCATCTTAAAGGATCTGAAAGATTTTTAAAAATTAACATTTATATTACTATGGCCATAAACAATCCAAGCTTGTGTGTGTTTGTACAAGTCGAAAAATAATACTGAGAAATTAACAACATGGCTGTCCAAGACACTTAAATTTTAAAAGAATTAGCACAAAATAAGTTGACCAAAGATCCCCAAAGTAAAAATTACAGGAAAAGCTGAGACATACAAAACTCCTAAAGACAAATATTTGTTTTAGTTGTGTTTAGAGCAGGAGAAACAAGAAAAAAGCTGAGTCTTTGAGTCAGGTGATGTGCAAATGATGGATGTCAACTTGAAAGCAATAAGAACAGGTCCCACAAAACTAATTTGCTTTTTTGATGAAATTACCGAGCCAGTAATGTCATGTAGCTTGACCTTGGCAAAACATTTTACCAAAAATCTCAAAATATTCTCAAGGGCAACATGGAGAAATTTAAGGTGACTTCCTAACTCATTAAGCAACCAAAGCAGAGTGACTTAAGTGAGTGATGTTACTCTGAAGGTGAGGGTGTGTGTGTGTGTGTGTGTGTGTGTGTGTCTGCATGCGTGCCTCAGGTTTTTGTACTTTTGAAAGGGAAATGTGGTTTGAGAGTGCATGTTATCATGCTCACAGATGACCTGAAGTTGGGAGAGGTCAATATGTGAAATGGCAGACTCGATTGGCAGATGTATCTGCCAAGGTGAAACTACTGAAACAAAATTTGACATGTTATCGAAGTAGATCTTGGTTGCAAAATGATTTGGATTCGTACATGACATGAGAAGTTTGACTTTCAATATTCGCTTACAAAAGACTTTCACAGATATTAACTCACAGCAAGCATGGAATCAACAAATACAGGGCCTGACAAAAGGTCTCTGCAGGTTGGCTGCATTCGCAAATGACTTCCAAATTAAGGAAGAATGTATCCTCATTGTAACTGTAGCATGCATCTGAAGTCACATGTCTAGTTCAAACAATTGATTTATTCAGATATTTAACAAATAATTGTTCTGAGTGAAGTTTAAATATGTTATCTTAGAATCAGAAAACTTACCACATTAAAAAAAACTATGGAAGAAAAGAAAATGGTTAGTATTTTTTGGAGAAAAGAAGCCTACAGGAATTCTAATACTGACAAAGCTCAGGTCCTTAGAGTTTCCCATGTTATGTCGTCTATCACATTAACTTACGTATCATCTGTAGAATTTGTCACCATTCGTAATTACCTTGCTTCTTGCATACCTGTACCCCTTCTCATCCGTGCAAGAAGGAATCTTACCTGATGGTTCATATTTCATCTGCAGCACCTAGAACAGTGCCTGACAAATGTAGCTGTCTCCAGGCCTGGTCGTTAGAATGGTTACTGGAACCTTCATGATGGACACTGTAGCCATAAAGAGGACCATTAGCCATGGGTTTAAAATAGTAGAAACAAAGAGAAGGGATTGGACTGCCTTGATACAATTTTTGGAGTCTTGCCCATGTCAGATGGGTGAGTTTAGGTTACATGGTACAAATTGATCTCTGGGGATAGTTAGCAGGAAACCTGGGGTGATATGGTGTTTTAGAAGGGACTATAGGATAAAACCCTAAAACATCACACTACATACAGAAGGACTTGCAGTTTAAGCTTAAGGTTTTGGCTGGATACTGCTCAGGTGTGACTGGACATAGCCAGAGAAATGGAGGGGCAGGCTGGGTAGAAGTTAATTTGCACAGCACTGAGAGATTGCTGGGAGTATGAGTTGCACAACCCATGTCCCAGCTGGATTTCCCACTTGTGTGGGTACCCCTGATGGTCTGGTGGCATAGTCAAATTTTATTTGCTGGTGAGAATGTGAAGGAGCCAGATTATGTACGTGTTACTGATGAAAATGGTCAATGGTACAGGCACACTAAAAAACAACCTAGGAAATTTGATAAAATTCAACATAAAGCCACCATATAACCCAACAATTACACTCTGGGTATTTGTCCCAGAAAAATGAAAATGTACATTCGCTCAGAAGACTGCGTGAACTCAGGGCCTGGCACTTGTGTCCTCAGCCCAACAGGAGTATTTTTAATAA
>PVIC010033500.1:0-20122 GCA_004025085.1 Thryonomys swinderianus | reverse complement strand
GCTGGCCCTGAGCTCACTATGGTGCCCAGGCAAGCCGCCGCGAACTCAGCAATCCTCCTGTCTCTGCCTCCCGAGTGCTGGGATTACAGGTGTGAGCCACCACATCCGGCATTGTAGTATGCGGTGTTGATTGTTGGTGGGCGTGTCTCCACTCCCAGCATTATATGTGGTTACTGGGGATCGAACTCAGGTCCTTGCACTTGCAAGGCAGGCGCCGGAACCACTGAGCTAACCCTCCGGCCCGACAATGTGGTATTTTTAAAAAAAAATAAAATGGAGTCAGGCGTGGTGGCTCATGCCTGTAATCCCAGCACTCGGGAGGCAGAGACAGGAGGATTACTGAGTTCGAGGCTTGCCTGGGCTACATAGTGAGCTCAGGGCCAGCCTGAACTACAAAGTGAGACCCTGCCTCTAAATAAATAAATAAATACATACATACATACATAAATACATAAATAAAATGTATTACTATGTCATAAAGAATAATAGACTTTTATAGCTAAATGGATGTACCTTGAGACCATACTCATAAGTGAAATAAATAAGATGTAGATGACTAAATACCATATCATTTCTGTAGTGTGAGAAACTGAAAGTGTAAATGAGGTCCAAAATATATAATAGGTATGGTGAAATAGTAAGAAAATATTCAGAGGGGAAAGAGAAGGGGAGCAGGAGAAACAAAGATAAAGGAAAAAAATGGAAACAAAGCTTGTGTATATAAGGGGATGGAGGGACTTAAAAGGGTAGAGGAATTGGAAAAAAATAAGAATCAAGATATATCATGTACAGGTACAAATTCTCAGTGATAAATGTGAAAATAAGGTATACTTAAAGTGTACTAATAAACTCAAAAGAAAAGATAGACTTTCTAAGAGCTTGAAGCACTGACTACACAGTGGTTCAACAATTTAGAATAAAACAAATACTAAGACTAAGGTAACCAGGATGGCTTGGTGTCATTAGGTAAGCCAGTGTCTAAATGCGAAGGGTAACATGAGTCTCCTTGCCCTGGCATTCCCCATTTCAGTCGAATCTTCAAAGTATAATTTCTTGATCTGTAGTAAATTTTGGAAGTGAATAGAGTAAACAGTATTTTGCCTTTTTGAAATTTATCTTCTAGTAGAACAGAACAATAGTTTAGGTTGATGAAGTGTTCTAAGAACACAGTACATCCTGATAATTTATAGACATATGCTTGGGCCTCATCTTCAGAGGTTTTGATTGGATTATTGATGTGAAGTATGGCAGTTAAGGTGGAATTTCCTTGGCTTTGGATCCATCCCAGGTATTGGTGAAAAATCCTCAGTGGATCATGGAGGTGTATCTTAGAGTCCACTTCTGGTCTTTGGCCCCCTTTCTTTCATCACTGTTGTGTTCTGCTTCCTGGTTACCATAAACTTTGCTCTGCCATACTCTTTGGTGGTGATATTTTTGCCTTTATTTGTAGATAAGTATGGCTTGAGATATGTTTGGGCAGCAAATTGAAAAGGGTGGGTTGTAGTGGTTAGGAAGGAGTTTCAATTTAATTAGCTTTGAAATCTCTGCCAGGGATTGGTATAACCCAGTCTAGGTTGGTAATGGAGGCATGGCCTTGGGGTCTGTATTTGATCCCTGATTGCTTTCTCTCTGGGACTCTTCTGTGGTTCATCACTGCCATGAACTTTGTTGTGTACTCCTTTCATGACATTTTTGCCCTAGAGCCATCTGACCATAAAGTGAAAATGTAAGCCAAATTAAACCTCTTTTCCTTCAGGTTATGGGTGTTGGGTATCCTGTCCAGCAACAAGAAAGCTGATTAATACATAGGTAATCACGGAGTGAATTGTGTTCTAGGATGAGCTTACATTTTGAGAAGGTAGTTATGGAAGACATTTCTGAGCATATGGCATTTTGGCAAAAACCTGAATTATGAGATCTTGCAAAGATGCAAGGAAATGCTCCCATTTTGTTACCATTTAGTGTTGCTTATAATGAATGTACTGATTTTATTCATAGCACAGAGAATTATTTTAGTTGTATAACTATTCTAAGTAAATACTTGTTTCTAGAAGTAAGAGAATGACATTGAATATGCTGTTAAGCACAAGTGAAAATACTCTATGAAGGGAATCTATGGGGTTTATTTTATATTTGTCAATAGCTTTCAGGGGGTGCAATATTGGGAGTAGTGGAGCTTCATTAAAGACACTGGAAGGACCCTGAAGAATTAGGTAGAAGGGTGAAAGCTATCAAATTGTGTTAAGAGCTTGGACTCTTACTATAACATTAATAATTAGAAGTAAATTTTATACTCTAAGAACTTTTTTTAACAGTCTTTGAGAAGAGTAATTAAAGCAGAATGGTGAAGTCAAAGTCTGTAAGTAGAGATGAACTAAGGATAACAAAAAGGCCTTTAAGAAATAGAGTAGGATCAAAGAGGAATAGGAGGTGAGATCAGTGAACAATGTGTTCCACATTTTGAGCCTCCCGTGAAAGGGAGTTCTTTAAAAGTAACTGATTGACTCCATCCCAGCTATTCCCAAAATTCACTGGGGCCTGTGATGAGAACCAGGCATATGTGTGCATATTTAAATAAACAGTTATAGAATAAGTTTACATAACATGTCAAAGATGGCATATAGAGTTCCCATTGACCCCATGCTGTTTTTCTTGTAATTAATGTCCTACATTAATATACATTTGTCACAATCAGCCAGTTTTGATACATCATTAACTTAAGTTCATATTTCATTCATATTTTCATAATTTTTTGCTAGCGTCTTTTTTCTGTTTTAGGAGTTCATCCTGTATATCACATTATGCTTAATCACTATATTTTCTGAGGCTCATTTTTTACAGTTTCTTAGACTTTATTTTGATTACCTTGTCAGTTACAGTCAGGTATTTTACAGAATGGCCCTCTATTGGAACTTGTCTTGTTTTCATCATATGATTAAAGTAAGGTTGTGAGATTTTGGAAAGAACACCATAGAGTTATGGGTGCATTCTATCAGCATGACTTACTCCTGTTGATCCTTGGAGACAAGTGTTCTCTAGTACTTTCTCTTTCCTGTGGTTCCCCATGAACAAGTGTTATGTAAACTCCCATGAATTAGAGGAAAGAAAACCAAAATTGATTTCCTTTTTGGATATAAGCAAACTAATCAAGAATAATAATTTTAAAAATCACTACTAAGGGCTGAAGGATTAGCTCAGTGGTTCCGGTGCCTGCCTTGCAAGCACAAGGCCCTGAGTTTGATCCTGGTAACCACATACAATGCTGGGCGTGGAGACTCACGACCACCAGCAATCAATACCACATACCACAGTGCTGGGTGTGGTGGCTCACGCCTGTAATCCCAGCACTCGGGAGGCAGAGACAGGAAGATTGCTGAGTTTGAGGCTTGCCTGGACTACATGGTGAGCTCAGAGCCAGCCTGAACTACAAAGCGAGACCCTGTCTCAAAAAAAAAAAATCATTACTGAACAGGATCTCCTAAATGTATGGAAGACTTAATCCATGACATATGGCAAATAAGTATAACATAATGACTTTTATATATGCTACAATGTGCTAGATTATTCTTGTTCAGCATAGTTACATATTAAACTCACTTCAGGTGTGTTTAGTTTTCTTGTTGAATATTATATATTAAGCTTCAGATATGTTTAGTTTTTTATTAGTAATCTATTTTAAACTTTAATATTACAAAAAAATTCATTGTAATGTGTCTATTTTAGATGCTTTTCTCATTGCTGAGACAAAATACCTGACACTCAACGTTAAAAGGAGAAGGTTTATTTAGCTCACAGTTGGTAGAGATTTCACTACATAATCAGCTGGCTCTAAGGTAGAGTGGCATGACAGACAGGCATCACATAGCAAAAACAATTCATAGTAGGCAGAAGATAGCAAAGCAAGAGAGAAGACAGGCCTCTTTCTATCTTTTCCATTTTATGCAGGCTACTGGTGTCAAGCCAGTCAGTGGATTGATTTAGTAATCAGCCACCCTTAATCCTAACACTGCCCCACAAATCATTCACACTGTCGGCATTCAGCTACCTCTGGTATGCTCTACCTATGAGTGTATGAGACTTGGGGAGGGGCATCTATACACAGGCATATTAATGCCCAAATTGCACTTTGGAGTTTTTTTTAAAAAGTTAATTTTATTTATCTGAATAATTCTTCACCATTTCCTTTGGTAAGCTATTTATGATGTGGTACATATTAACAAGAATAAGGAGAATTTCTTACTTTAGGAAGCTTATAATCAAAACAACAATCTTTTCATACACTTTTTTAAGTACTAGAGAAGAGGTAAAAACTGCATACTATATGGAATTTAGAGAAAAAAGAAAATAGTTTAGGCTAGATGTATGGAACCAGGAATTGTTTCTTGGAAGAAGTAGTGTTTGAGGTGGGCCTTTAAATTGAGTAGGTAGATACAGGCTATTAGGTAGCCCTCCTTCACAAGGTGTACATGTTACTTAGATTTAATTGGCCTGACCTCAGTCTGTGGTCTTACCTAGTGACGAGTAAGGCTAAGATATAGCCATTTTGTAGGCCACAGTATATCCAGTAAAAGCTGTGGTTCTGTTACTAAGAAAAATGGGAGAATAAATGTTGAAGTCATTGCCCCAGTTGGCTTGCAGTCTGCAAGTTTGAGTCCTGGCTCTTTTGCCTTCTGACTGTGTTATATTGGGTAATTCTGTCTGCCTCTCTGAATTCTTGGTTTCTTCTTTTGTTACATGGATGCGGTAATTGTTTCTTCTTGGTGGGCTATAGGACAAGTAAGGTCATAGATGTAAAGAGCTTAGCTCAACAGTGCTGGAAGTATAATAAACCCTCAGTAATTTGTGACTCTTATTTTTATTACTGGTAGGGTACCATCAAAGGTCTATTTTGGGTTCAGTTCCAGACTAGTCTGGCAGCTGTAGATGTTCTGGACTCCGCATTTCTTTGGGTGAAAACTGTTCAGCCCCCTCACCTTCTGCTCCTTCTGCCTGCTCTAATCTGGTGAGTTGACAGACTGGTGAAAAGCTTGTCTTTAGAGAAATAGGCTCCTATATATTTCAGTGGTTGATGCGTTAGCTAACCAAAACACAGCTGGTAAGTCTAATTTTAGGTTCACAAGTTTTGTTGGTTGTCCTCTTTAGATTCCATTTTACATTCTGAACCCTGAAAAGTTATTATAGAAGCTAGAAAGAGACCAGGGCAATTTACCCCTTACTTTAAGATTAGAAAATAATCCCCACTTTCTTTTCAATAAGTAGTCAGGGCATTGAATTTAAGGGTAAATTACATTTCTCCTTGTTATACTCTGGGTCTGTTTGAATGCTGGCAGGTTATAACTGGTAGTGAGTAGTAGATTCTGAGTTCATGTGTGTGAAGGATGAAAATATTAAACTTTGGCTGCAGTTAAAAAATTAGGAGACTAGATACTTGTCTGTTGAAGCTTCTCACATGTCTAGAAATAAGAGAGAACAATACCATAATAGTTGTTGTTTATGAGCTGCTTGAGGCCAGGTGTTTTTCATACATTATTTCATCCTCAGTACAATTCCACAATAAGCTTCTCTGTTATAATTCCTATTTTAGAGATAAAGAAACTGATTCTCAAAGAGATTGAGTTTTTGCTGAGGGTCATCTACCTCGTAAGAGAAAGAACTAGGATTTGAATACAAAATTGGCACCCAAATACATAGGTTTTTTCATCATTCTGTTTTGTTTGTACCTTCATATTTAAACTTTCTAACTGATGTTTACTCCTGATGTTTACTTTCATTATGAAGGTATAGGAGCTCCCACTTGTCAGGCAATCAAGGAGTTACATCCCCTGCTTGAAGGTATTTAATATGTAAATATTCTGAAGTTATTTTTCCCATTTCAGAAGATTTCTTAGCTATTCTAGAGTATTTTGATGACTAACAAGTAGCTTTGTTCATTTTTTCTATTTAGTACTTCTCTAGCTTAATACCTGATACTTAATAGTCTATCAATATGTTGTTATTCAATTGATAACAGTTAAAATTTATTGGGAATTTAATCCATCACAGTTTCTATATTATAAGCTTTCTAACATTTCATTAATTTCTACAAGTTTTTGAGATATCTAAGATATGTTTTATATTATTTAAAGCGAATGGTATGATGTTCCTTTTGATCTTATCATTTGACATACTTTTTTGAAAGTTTAGAATTTGAAAGTGGAGTATTTTTGGCAGTAGGGAACATAACAGTGAACAATTTAATTTCTTTATCTCAAGAAATTTATATTCTATGAACAAAACAGATGGTAAATACATTAAATATTAAATAATATTTCAAACATGCTGAATACTATGAGTAATCTAGGGAGGGAGACAGGGAGTGCCTGGGATGAGGGAATGAGATGAAGAATATGGTTAAAGATCTCGGGACTGTTAGGAGGTAGTGTGGGAAGATCTGGGGTCATAATGGTTCATGTGAGGGGAATAGCAAATATAAGGGCCCTGAGTTGAACTTGCTTGCTGAGTGATAAAAAGAATGGCCAGGGGTGGGGATCACAAGTGAGGAGTAGATGAGGTCAGGTTACCAGGTAGGCCATGATAAGGATTTTATATTTTATTCTCAGTGGTATTCCACCGTTTGAGCAAGGGAATGAGTGCTATGGTTTATATTCTTAAAATTTTACTCAATTTCCAGGTGGAGAATGGAGTAGTCTAGCAGAAGTGGGAGCTGTTTGTACTATGAAGGGAGTAGTAGAGATGACAAAGAATAATTGGATATGTCTTACAGAGTTAAATCTAAAAAGACTTTATGATGGGCGTGGTGGCACATACCTGTAATCTCTGCTACTTGGAGGCTGAGGCAAGAGGATTGTAAGTGCTACGCCAGTGGGAATAACATAAGAGCCCAAGCTCAAAACAAAAAATAAAAAGTATAGGGATGTATAGCTCGGTGATGGGACATGCACAAAGCCCAGGTCTCCAAAACATTAAATAAACTTGCTGATGGATTTTTCCCAAGTCTAAGAATGGTTTTGGATCTGAGCAACCAGTAGTGGTTGCCTACCATAGGGAGTGGATGTGAGCTTAGAAAATTAAGGGATTAGAAGTAATTGGCAACGATTTTCATACAAAGAATAGTGATTCTAAATTTTAGTTTCATTTCATTTTGACAAAACTTTCCTGTTTTGATTCCTTAGAAGTACACTGGTACTTAACCTTCTGATCTTTTCTCACTGTTTCTCCCAAACAAGACCTTTCTGTAAAAATGACAAGTTGGGCAAAAAGTTGGAAGGTTGATTGCTGGTTTTGAAGTATAGTATAACATAAGTCCAGTAGGATGAGATTGGGGCTGGGAGGCTAAAACTCAAAGCACTATTGGGTTTTAATGATTACTCTTTCTGAACTCAGCATCTTGTGATTATTTGTCTTACAGATTTCAGTATATAGGAACCAATATAGAATATGTTATGTGGTTTATATTTATTCTCCTGCAGACATACAACTTTTCTTTTGGTGCCCGGCTCATTAGTCTAGAATGACTCATAAAGGTGGAGAACTGGTTGCAGGAAATACTACTTCTTATTTTGATACCACCTTAAACCACCAAAATTCACCTGTTTTCATCCCATGATGTTTTTTTTGTAAGACAGGATCTTGCTGTGCAGCACAAATTGGGCTTGAGCTCTCCAACCCCTTGTCTAACTCCTCTGCCTCACATGCTGAGATTATAGGTATGCACCATCTCACAGCCCGCCCTCTCATGCCCACTTTTTTTTTTTTTTTTTTTTTAGACAGGGTCTCGCTTTGTAGTTCAGACTGGCTCTGAGCTCACTATGGAGCCCAGGCAAGCCTCGAACTCAGCAACCCTCCTGCCTCTGCCTCCCGAGTGCTGGGATTACAGGCGTGAGCCACCACGCCAAGCACTGTGGTATGTGGTATATTGATGGCTGGTGGGTGTGAGTCTCCACGCCCAGCATTGTATGTGGTTACCAGGGATCGAACTCAGGACCTTGCGCTTGCGAGGCAGGCGCCGGAACCACTGAGCTAACCCTCCGGCCCTCATGCCCACTTTTAAAGGCTGTGTGCATTGCCATTTTTGTGTTTTGGAAATGAATAGAAGAAGATGTATATATCAAGAATTCATTCCATACTCCTCTGAAGAAAGGTATCTAAACTTCTTTGTTATTCAACACAAGGAACCATAGAGGTAAGTTGGCAGAGAGAATTGTTTCCAGGGGTAACAACTTTAGATGTCTACAGGAAACAGAAAGGTGAAGGAGAGAAGTGTCAGTGAAGCTGGGTAGAGCTTAACGCAGTTGCTGACAGTTTCAGACTGGTTTCTGTTATTTGGAAAAGGGACCCCAATACTATCGTACTCTTCAGCTTTTTAAAAGAAACAAACATCTTAGTAATTATGTTTAAAATATTGATAAATTAAAATTCCCAGTGTGACAGTGTTCTAAAAGCAAAAGAAAATATTCTGTAGGCTGGATATTTATAGCTTCTGATCTGATTAATCTTCATTTATAGATGGAGAAGAAAGGAAAACTCAAAAGATGTAAAATGATTTTCCCAAGCCCACACAGCAGTTAGTAGCAAAAGTAGGTGTAGAACCTGAATATGTATGTTTTGATGAATCTTTCTCCTAGAAAAATGTTTGGATTGTGTAAATTTAGGTTTGGGAATTTCAGACCACCTTAAATTCATACATAAATAGCTGATAAAGAATCTTCTTTACTACCTGCTGTTTAATTTGCTTAAATTTTAAGAGAAACAGGCCTGAGTAATAATGTTTAGGCAAACTGATGGTAAGAGACATTTGAAACAGGAGCTTTGGAGCCTACCTTCCTATCTTTGTCTTTTCCTCCTCTTTTTTATTTACTTGTTTACATTTGGTATACTGAATCTCTATGCAAGTATACAATCTTTATGCAAGGATATATTGAACTAAAACTAAAACCCTTTTATCCCTAATACTAGTCACAGCAGTAATTGCTTTTCTAATATGTTTTTATTTTTTGCAAGTTTAAAAAATTTTCCACAGTATATCTTATGTATTCAGGTACATACAACTGTAATTTATTATTTCTATTTGCTGTGCTAAGTTTCATAGTTTGTTAATTCCACAGTTTATTTAGCTGTTCACTATTGATGAATGCTTAGGGTGCTTACAGTTTTTCAGTATGACAAACAGCACTGTAGTAAATATTTTTGTGTATGCTCTCTTGACACATGTACTAGTATTTCTCAAGGAGAAAGGAGAAATGGATTTTTTTTGGCATGTGATTTCAGAGTAGCATTTCAGTTTTACACTTCTCTTAGCAAAGACTAAGACTAATTTTCCCAAAAGCACCTAATACTTTTTGTTATCAGATTAAAATGTTTTTCAGTCCAATGGGTAAGAAATGATATCTTAATTATGGATGATAAGTTTGAACATCCTTGTGCCTTTTCATATATTTTTTAACCATTTCACATTTCTATTGTGTTTATATCTTTGTTGGGATTTCTTTTGGGTTTTTTGCCTTTTTTTACTGGGAATTTATAGGACTTCCTTATGCATTTAAAAATATTTTTTTCATTCTTCATACTAATTTTTATGTTGTATATGTCAGGAATCCGTTTCATTTGGATATTTTAGATCTAACCATTGAGTAGCCCTGTTAATTGGGGGGACATCATTTGAGTTCCCACACAGTTCTACTCAAACAAGTGAGTTACTGTCCTAGTCTGCTTCTCAGGTGGAGCACAAGTTTCTGAGGCAGTTGTTCTGTTCTACAAATTAGGTGACGTGTATGGGTGTGGTCTCCTTTTGATTAAAGACTGCTATAGATAACTGAAAAAATGATGCCACTGTAGTTTGGGGATACTCTTATCAGATGCCACCTTAGCTCCAGATAACTCCATGGCCTGTGCACTACACCCAATGCTGTTGTTTGGTTTTGTTTTCATTTTGCTACTAGAGATTAAACCCAAGACCTTGGACTGAACTCCATTCTCGTCATTCCTTTTTTTTTGAGACAGGGTCTTACTTTATAGTTCAGACTGGCCCTGAGCTCACTATGGAGCCCAGGCAAGTCTTGAACTCAGCAATCCTCCTGTCTCTGCCTCCCGAGTGCTGGGATTACGTGAGCCACCATGCCCGGCCTCATTCCTTTTTATTTATATTTTTAAATCTTGAGATAGGGTCTTGCTAAGTTGCACATGTTGGCTTTGAACATGTAATCCTGCCTCAGCTTCTAGAATATCTTGGATTACATACATGAGTGTACCACCATACCTGACCATGCCCTATGTCAATGATGGCAAACCTCTTAAGACTTTCAGTAATAACAAACAACTCTCTGTGGCATGTGTGCCATAGATTCACTGCCACTGCCCTATGCTTTTAAAGATCCTCCTTTGATCATATCTGTCTCCTTGTAGACCACTCTACCAAGTAGCCAGCACACAGGAATTACCTGACAAATGTCCTGAGTTTGTCTGCCTGAAAGTGGATCAAGCTGTTGAACCCTATCCTGAGACATAGGTACATTATGTCTCAGTAATTTGAACACCTTTGTACAAGACAGGAAGAGACTAGGGTGTAGGAAAAAGCAGGAGTTGAATGTGGAATGGATTTAGGCCAGGTTCCTCCACTTGGATTCTTACACCAACTCTGTACTGTCAGGGTTGGGTCTGCCTAGAAGAGCTTTTCTCTTTTGATCAGTTGTTTTTTAAAAAGCCATTGGGGAAGGTTTTCACTCTTTTAGAGGCTGAGAATAGCAGGCTCAACATACAGCCCAGTTAATCTTGAGAATAATTCTCAGAGTCAGCTGGCAGATGCAAGGGGGGATTTTCCTGGCAGGAGGCTCTCTTCAGGTGCCTCTTTCTGTTTCTCCCTTGGGTAGGTGATGCTGCTTTGTGAAAAGAAGGAAGAATTTTGCTGACACACTGAGTTTTATGAAAGAAAGCAAAGGGTTCCCTTATCTCTCTGTACAAGGCACATCTGCCTGCAAACAGGCCATCTGCTTCTTAGGGATTCCTTCATCATCCTGCTTCTTTTCTGAAGGTTTTAAAGCATACTTCAGTGCATTCCTTCCTCTTTTCCAGGGCCAAGGGAGTTGTCTTACTACATCAGGGTTCTTGTTAAAGAGCTTAAAATGGGCGGTGGCAGCTGGGATATAGGGAGGAGAGCTTTCCAGGGACAAGTGACATGCTTGTTCAGCCAGTAAGAAACAGGCTCGACAAATGATATCACCAAACAGGCTTTATTGTCTGATCATCTCATACAAGCCAGATTGTGGCTGGCAATTTAACCCTTTTTTGTTGTTGTAGGTCTCACCTACTGCTGTGTGTGACCTCTAGATTCCTTTTCAGCTGTCTCCGTGAGACTACGGAGATTATTATTCTTAACATAGTAATTATTCACATTTAGAACAATAACTAGAAATAAAATGTGATCTAAGCTGTATTTGGAGAGCAAATCAAAAGTGGATGTTGTTTTTAGTAGTATTAGATTAGTATTTTACTGTGTAGGCTTGGGAAGGAAGGGATATTAGAGGAGAAAACAGATTGAGCTTCTTTGCATTTTAATATACATAAATGGGTCTTACAAAGTATGTCTTACTGGTCTTGTTGGGTCCATTATCTCTTCTAGAATGTCATTATGGACTTTTTGTAATGCTGGTTTGGTGGTCACTGATTACTTGCAGTGTTGCTTCTTGTGCAGATAACTTCTCCGTTAATTTTTGAAGGAAAGTTTTACAGAATACATATAAGTTGGGGTTGGAAGTTGTTATCTTGTAGGGCTTGAAACGCCACTCCAAGCCCTTCTGACCTTAAGGTTTCTATAGTGAGATCTGTTTTAATTCTTTTTTTTTTTTTTTTTTTGAGACAGAGTCTCGCTTTATAGTTCAGGCTGGCCCTGAGCTCACTATGTAGCCCAGGCAAGCCTCAAACTCAGCAATCCTCCTGTCTCTGCCTCCCGAGTGCTGGGATTACAGGCATGAGCCACCACGCCCGGCGAGATCTGTTTTAATTCTAATTGGGTTACCTTTATGTATGATTCATTTCCTTTCTCTAACAGCTTATGAGATTGTTGTCCCTGTGATGAACTTTCATTACTTTCATGTGGCATGGAAAGGTTATCTTTTAATTGTGGCTATTTGGGATTCTATATCTATCATTTATTTATATATTTTTATCTTCCCCAATTTTGGGGAAAACTTCTGCCATTATTTCTGTATGGTTTTTTTTTAATAATGCCAATTATGTTCTCTTCTGATTTTCCACTTATTCCAGTTACTCTTCAGTTATTTATGTTTGTGCCACCGAAGAGAGGTTGGATCCATCTTTTATGTTCTTTTGTTGCTTTTAAGTTGTTTTTGAACATAGTGTACAGAAGCTTTTGAAGGCATTTTGCTGCCTTGTCTGTTTATGTTCCCGTTTTTTTGATATTGTGATGAGATTTGTGCTTACAGTGCAGACTTTTTTGCTAGTACAGTGATCTCCTTTTCAGTGATATACTTGGGGGATGACCAACAGTAGTTTTTTGCCTTAGCCCTAAGATCTGACACCTTGTTTAATTTTGGAGGGGAAGAAGCAGTGTAATTAGCTCAACAAAGTTCTCTGGTAGTGTCCACTATATAGTTAAGGTCATAAAGATATCAGAAAGCTCTCTGAAGTCCCCAACTTTTGGTTCTTTCTATAGTTCTGGTCTCGCTTTCCTTTGAGCAGCCATGAGCCACAACCCAGAGAGAAACTGAAGATTCTTCAATTTCTTTGTAATTTTACATTTTCTTGTCACATACTGATTCCTGGGGTCTATCTGTCTCTTTTTCCTTCTCCAAGTTGTTATTTTCCAGAATCTGGAATCTGAATTTCTGAGAGGCTACAGAGGTATTGCTTATTACTCTGCATTTTCCTGAAGTCCAGAGTCACTCATAACACTCTCTGCTAGTACTAATGTAAACCACTATCCTGCAGTAATAATAATAACATCAAGAGGTAACATTTTGAGGCACTTACTTTATGCCACAAACTTTGCTAACACTTCTACAAACATTTTTTAAACCCATAATAGCTTTGCTTATTATCTCCGTTGTATAAATAAAGGAAAAGATTTTGAGAAATTGAGTATTTGGCTCTAGATTAGCTCACTAGTTAATGACAAACTTTAAATTTGAAATCTTGTATATATGACTGAAAATCTTCTGCTCTTAATTACTACACTATAATTCCATTTTCAGTTAAATCTCAGGCTGTTTTATTTTTTATAAAAATGTTTAATATTACATACTTCTGTATCTGCCATATAAAGTTCAAAGTAAAAAAATCAGTAGCCCAATAAAGAAAGATAAACATGAGACATTTATAAACAGATGTACCTTGAGGTCATACTCTTAAATGAAATAAATAGGCCACAGAAGTCTAAATACCATATCATTTCTCTAGTGTGAGAAACTAAAAGTGAAAATGAGGTCCAAAGTGTATGGTAAATACTGTAAAATAAGAAGAAAATGTTCAAAGAGGAAAGGGAACTGCAGGGCAGAGGAAAGCAAAGAAGGAAAAAAAGAAATTTGATGGTAAAAAATAATAAATGGAAACAAAGCTTATGTATATGAGGGTGGGGTGGCTGGAGGGCGGGCAGGGGAATGGAAAAAAATAAGAATCAAGATATATCATGTACGAGAAGAAATTCTCAATGAGGAATAGGATCATAATGTATTCCTAAAATGTACCAATAAACTCAATAAAGGAAAAAAATCAGTAGGCCATAAGATAGAAATCTCTTACAGGCCTCTGCCACTGTGAATTTCAGCACAGATGAGTCTGAGATGAAGACGTGAGTCGGCCTGTACAAACTGCATTTAATTTTCATCTCAGTAGTTCTCTCTTCGGGTCACTGGGCAATTTATGTCCAGACCCTTTTTGTAGAGGAGAAGAGGGGCAGTGCAGCTCCCCTAGTCATTCATTTATCTTGCCTGATGAAAAGAAAAAACTGCTTTTTATTTCTTTGTCCTCTGAAATGCTTTGTGTTGGAGAAGACACCAAAGTGCTATCTAGTGACCCTTGACATTTCTTTTTTCTAGAGCAAAGACTCAGGTGGACTGAAAGCAGCTATGATAGAGTTGGTGGAAAGGCTAAAGTTCAAGAGCTCAGACCCTAAAGTAAGTATTGTGTTGGAGTCAGCTGGGTGTTGGTTACTCTGAGCATTTTGTTCTCTAAGCACTAAGTTTGACAGATGTTAATGATCATCTGTCTAAATATCACATTAAGATCTAATTAAGCTTGCCCATCAAAAATAGTGTTCTAATATGCCTGAAGATACGTCCTCTATTTTTTCCCTTCCCTGTTTTATGACTTACAGCACGTAATCATGAATTGTTTTCCCTGAACTGCAGAGAAGTACATTTTTAAACTTTATCAGGTTTTTGAGACTTATGTCCTTTCTGTCTATTAAATCTAGCCGAAGGCATCCGAGATGCTGATTAGCATAATACCAAGTACTGGAACAGGATTCCACTTGGTTTTCAGTGCTAATGTCTTTTGCCTCCCCCATTTATGGAGTCAGCTGCCTCTCTGCATGCTTTTGTCCTTATGACCTGCAGTCTGGTCTGGGAAGCAGTGTAAGTGTCCTAGATTTTTTTTTTTTTACAATATGCTGAGGCCTTGGGGGTTGATATTCTGGGAGGTAGCATACCATGGTGGGGGCAGACTGAGACCTGAACATGCCGGAGGGCTTATGACTAACAGACTCCCTTCTCCTTCCTATGGAGACATTTATTGTGGCACTATCTGTTATTTGGAGAAGCTGGCTCTGACTGAGACTCAGAGCCTTTCACAAGTAGGGAAGGGGAACATAATTTTATTTTACTTTTTGTGTTCTTTTTCTCCCCTAAATTTTTTTATAAAGGGAATGGAGTAGCATTTCTTGAGCACTTACTGAGAGACAGGTATTGTGGTAGGCACTGTACACAATTGTGGTAAAATATGTAAATGAAATTTTAACCATTTTTAAGTGGATAGTTGAGTGGTGTTAAGTACCTTTATATTGTTAATCATCACCATCATCTCCACCATTTCATTATCCTGCTGTAAAACTCTGTACCCATAAACACTTAATTCTTTATCTCTGTACCCCTTACAAGCTTTTGATTCTAGCATTAACACTGTAAAGTACCATCTTCTTCCTATTTTTTAGAGAAGGATTTTGAGGCTGGGAGAGGTAGGACCATTTGCTCTAATTCTAGTATAAAATAGAACTCAAACTCTAACTCCATTGTCTACCTTTATGTCCTATACCAAACCAAGGACTAGGTTTCATACTTTCCCTTTGTGTAATCACTCTGTGCCTCTGTATTCTAAGCTGAAACATGGAGTGTCAGAGCCATAGACAGTGACAGCCTCTTGAAAAGATCACTGCAAGCACCACTCTGCAAAATAATTTTCTCTTTATATGACACTGAAAACACTGAGGTATTAGCACTCTCTCTCATAGTCTGTTGGAGTTTAGATACCAGAGAACTGTGTGTCTTGATAGAAAAACAATTAGAGTATCTTTTAAGTTTTCTAGCACGGACTAAAAGAAAGTCTGAGCTACACTGGTACAAATAGTTTTTCCTTTAGTGAAGATGAAACTTTATTAAAAGTTGCTGAGGGGCCGGAGATTTAGCTCAGTGGTTCCGGCGCCTGCCTCTCAAGCACAAGGTCCTGCGTTTGATCCCCGGTAACCACATACAATGCTGGGTGTGGTGACTCACGCCCACCAGCAATCAATACCACATACCACAGTGCCAGGCATGTTGGCTCACGCCTGTAATCCCAGCACTTGGGAAGCAGAGACAGGAGGATTGCTGAGTTCTAGGCTTGCCTGGGCTACATAGTAAGCTCAGGGACAGCCTGAACTACAAAGCGAGACCCTGTCTCAAAAAAAAAAAAAAAAAAGGTTGCTGAAAGCTTTCCTTACCAAATCTGTCTTGTCTCTAGGGTAATAGCTATGA
Source organism: Thryonomys swinderianus (assembly GCA_004025085.1). NCBI lineage: Eukaryota > Metazoa > Chordata > Mammalia > Rodentia > Thryonomyidae > Thryonomys > Thryonomys swinderianus. Next base: position 4,163 of record PVIC010033500.1, on the reverse strand, counting down.
TAAGGTGATAACTGTATTTTCTGTTTCTGCCATACTCATAAACTTATCATCAGCAGGACAGTGAAGAGGGAAAGATGATGCTGGTCAAATCCTTTATGAAAGATTGTAGTGCTTCTGATGGAAGACTTGCCAGAAGTAAAAAGAGTGAGTGGTCCTATGAGAAAGATCCATGGATATGTCAGGATTTCCCAATGATGCATTTTAGCAAAAAACAAGATTTGGTCTTGGCTGTGTGGTGGGTTCATGCTCACGACTTTGCACCTTTAGGTCCTTTCTCAGCTGCCACATACATATGCGATGTATTGTTGGAGCCATTTTGACAAAGGGTGAACATAATTGAAGAATGATTACTAGGTCAGGAAGGATGGTAAAAAATAGGCCATTTAAATATATAATTTCTATAACAAAGAAAATTTTCTGGGAAATACCTTGGTGCCTCCAACAAAAACCCTTATGTTTTCAATGTCTTCTGTTTTCCCTTCACACCTTCCTATCTCCTTTTCTGAGCTGGCCTATTTAAGATGGGCAGCATCTCTCAGACTTCATGACCTGTCATTTCCTGGTGCTGCGGCTTTCCACTGAAGCACTGATTGAGTCACAGAGGGCTGAGTACTATCTCTGCCTCACTTCCTCTGCAATTCCCTAAAGCATCACAAAACTTGATTAGTCCAGACACTGAAATCTCCTGGAGACTGAGTTAATTTTTAGCTCTGAGTTTTGCCAGATACCAGTGGAAAATACCTATATTAACCAAAGAAAAAGAAAGATATATCATGTACAGTTGCAAATTCCCTATAATGAATGTTAGTATTATGTATCTTAAATGTTCCCATGTTTTGCTAAAAATTATTAAATAATATATATAGATTAAAAATGCAAATATTTATAAAGGAAAAGTAAAACGAATTCTTCCCAAGTTAACCACTAGTAAGAGTTTGATGTATAGCCTTCTGCACATTTTTCTATCTTCAAAATTTTTTATAAAATTGTACTTTTGCTTTGGCTTTGGAGTTCCTTTTTGTCATTATGCAGAATGTTGCAGCTATTCTTTGTCAGTAATACAGAGTTAATTCTTCTTGTTGCTCCATTTTTTCTAAAATATTTCTTAGACACTTTCTTTTCTTCCATACTAGTGGTTCTTAAAATTCAGTGCGCATAAAAATCACCAGGAGGTGTTATTAAAATAGAGTATTGAGCCCACACAGTTTTTGATTCAACTGGTCTGGATTGGCTAGAAATGTTCATTTCTTTGCCTTTTTTCTTATCTTTTTTTTTTTTTTTTTTTTTTTTTTTTTTTTTTTTTTTTTTTTTTTTTTTTTTTTTTTTTTTTTTTTTTTTTTTTTTTTTTTTGCTGTTGTGGTACTGATGATTGCATGCTAGGCAAGTGCTGTACCACTGAACTGATAGATTCCAAGCCCTTTTCATTTTTAATGACAAGATCTCCTCAGTTGCCCAGGCTGGCCTCAAACTGTGATCCCCATCTCTCAGCTTTTCATACAGCTTGTGTCACAGTTGTGTAACTGGAATCTGAGGTGTATGGTTGGGGTCACAGGATTGTTGCTGAGATTACAGGTGAGTGGCTAGAATCCCAGGTGCCACCTTGCCCAGTGTAAGAAGTTTCATTTCTATCATGGTCCCAAGTGATGTTGACTGTGTTGGCTCAGGAACTACTTTGAGAACCACTGTGCTTGAGTTTGGGTACTTTCCTTCAGGTTTGCTTTTATTGTTTTGAATAAATAGAAGAGTACCTGGAAATAAGGAACCCTAACTCCTGACATTTAGAATCTCTGTGAAGTTGCTGTATTATGGGAAAAGATCACTTGTAATAATGATCTCCAGTTTGTGAAAAGGAAGACTAGTTAGTAATCCTTTCAATAATAATCCTAACAGATTTAGTTTGGAATATTTTTTCAGTCAGATTTTCAAAAACACCTATTATACAAAGCAATATGTTTTGGGTTCTTACATAAAAGTTAATCAGGACTGAGTGTGTGTGTGTGTGTGTGTGTGTGTGTGCGTTTCCACGTATACCTAGAGTTTTAAGACATTTAAAGCTTTGTGACTTTATTTGCATAGCTCTATTATCTTTCATTGTTCATCCAAAGGAAAGACACATCAGTTCCCTCCCCTCCCTTTTCCTGCCTAGTCTTCAGAAGCATTGAACCAAAAGCATAACAAGCTAAGCTCAGTCAAACTAACCTCTTACTATGCAGTTAATAACAGCCACTTTGTCTATTATGTATTGATTTTCTTTCCCTCTGTGATGTGCTCTTCATTGTTTCCTATAACTGCTGCTTGAATCAAACAGTTGTGCTGTAATCCCAGCACTGTGGAGGCAGAGGCAGGAGGATTGCTGAGTTCGAGGCTTGCCTGGGCTACATAGTGAGCTCAGGGCCAGCCTGAACTCCAAAGCGAGACCCTGTCTCAAGAAAACAAAAACAAAAACCAATCACAGTTGAATTTCTCAAAATCATACTAATAGAAAGATCTTATAACTCTATACAAATGCTTATATTATTTTCTGTGAGAGAAACGGGATTAAACATGGGATCTGGTCATACTGAGACTACCTGCAACACAGAAGGTTCATTTTCTTGTCTTCACCCTCATTAGTATTCTTTTTTTATAGTTTTAATTTTTATGTTATTAGTACATGTTTTCAGTATGTGAAATTTACAGTCATCTTGGGGTAGTGGTATTCTTACTGAAGTATGAAATCAAAGAATTGTCCTGCAACATAAAATTAGTTAAACTAATCTGAGAACTGTTTTATTATTTTAAATTTATAATATTTATGTAGTATTTTAAATTGCATAAGAACTTCATAGTCATTTTTCATAGCCAATATCATTGGCATGGAATACAATTCAGTCCTTCACTCAAAGTTCTTTGCTAATCAGAATGTCAAAAATTAAAAGTTTTGCATCTCCAAATAGCACAGAGTATAATGTAAGTCTTACTTTGAATTCTCATTGTTAGAATTGTTATTCACAAGGGTCAAGGCAGACTTGATCCTGTTTTTTCTTAACCTGTACTAAGACAGAAGGATTCTTTGAAGCATTGTTATTTAACCAATGAAAGCAGAGAACTGAGATGGCTCAGCTAACATGTTACTATGTATGAAAGTGCTCCTTTGACTGAGACCATGTTAGATATGCTAACCTATTTCTGTACTTTTAACAGAAAAATGTAAGTAGGCAATCCTGGACAGCATGAATTGTGTTTATCACTGTATCCTCAAGTGGTTATCAGCATGGGCCTGGCATATGGTGATAATTAAGTACTGTCTATTACAAAAGCCATATAAAAGAAAGGATTTGTTGGGTTTGTTATGTTTTATGGATGAGTAGACTAAGAGCTAGAGAGGTTATTTTGCTAATAAGTGATGGGCGTTAGGATTGTAGCTTCAGACTTGTCTTACTCCACATTCTTTACCTCTAAACTATTGTTGAATTCACAGACACATAGTTACACATTGTCTGTTGTCCCTAGCAATATGAACCTTCATGAATTATTTTCTCCTTATTTTCTTTTCTCTTTACTTGGATCCTTCAGCCAGACAGTCTGAGAGCATCATGACTGGCGAAGAGCCTATTCCAGCAGAAAATGTGGGGAGGTGACAAAGGAGTTATAACCCTTAGAACATTTAGTTCTGAGTGCAGAACTGAGGCAGACAGGTGCTTCAGCAGTCTGACCTGATTGGTGGGGGACACAGTTGGGAAAAATACCCGTGGTTCCTCAGGCCCACTCTGTTCTCTGAGGGAGACCATTCAGAAGCAAATGTGGCCTTTTTTCATCTTTTGTAGATGCTTGGGCAGTACAAAGAGGAAAAATAAGATTTTTTTCCCCCTCCTTCCTGTTCCTTTGCTTTTATTAACACAAAATAGAATAAATTCCCTCTTTTCACTCTCCCCTCAGTTGTAAAAGTAGTATTTAATCTCTGTACAACATGTGGAAAATACAAGTACAATGGTAACTCAGATCACAAAAGCTTTTGTTTGCAGACAGGTTAGTTTGCAAACAGAAATAATTGGCAAAATTTTGTTTGAAAACTGTGCATCTGGTGACAAACACAACTGTGACCATTTTCCCCACACAAGCACAAACATGGCCAGTTTTTCCAAAATCATAGAACAAATTAAGTTTGTGAACTGAGGTATCAT
>PVIC010033499.1:6802-20208 GCA_004025085.1 Thryonomys swinderianus | reverse complement strand
TGAACAGACACTTTTCAGAGGGAGATGTACAAGCAGCCAACAAATATATGAAGAAATGCTCAACATCACTGGTGATTTGAGAAATGCAGATGAAAACAACACTGAGATTTCATCTCACTCCACAAAGAATGGCTGCTATTTTGAAATTAGCAAGCAATAAATGCTGGTGGGGCTATGGAGAAAAAGGAACCCTTCTCCACTGTTGTTGGGAATGTAGACTGGTACAAATGATCAGTGTGGAGTCCTCATAGATTAATTTTGTGGAGTTCTGAACTTCATATAAATGAAATCTTATGGTCTGTACTCTCCCGTTCCCAGCTTCTATGAATATCTGGTTTGAGAATTTAATCATATTGTTTGTATTTACAATTGGCTCATTGTATATGTTTTCATTGAATGAATACACCACTGTAAGTTTTAAAGTTTACTGTAGGGAGCCATTTGGGTTTTTTTCCAATTTGAGTTTACTATGAATAGTGTTAGGTTAGTATTCTTGCAAATTAAGGATTATAGAGTATGTATGTGTTCAGTTTTATCAGATAGTACTAAATGGTTTTCTAAAGTAGTTGTACCAAATTACACTCCTATGAGCACTGTTTGAAAATTTCTATTGCTCCAAATCCTCATCAGCATTTATTCTTGTTGGTCTCTTTCATTTAGCCAATTTTTTTTTTTTGAGACCGGGTCTCACTTTGTAGTTCAGGCTGGCCCTGAGCTCACTATGTAGCCCAGGCAAGCCTCGAACTCAGCAATCCTCCTGCCTCTGCCTCCCGAGTGCTGGGATTACAGGCGTGAGCCACCAAGCACGGCATCTGTGGTATGAGGTACTGATTGCCACTGGATGTACCATGCCCAGTTTTGTTGTATGTGGTTACCGGGGATTGAACCAGGGACCTTGTGCTTGCGAGGCAGGCTCTGGAACCACTGAGCCAAATCTCTGGCCCTCATTTAGCCATTTTAATGAGAGTTTGTAAGCACACCTGTATACACATAAACATATTTGTGAATAGTGAATATATATATTCACAAGTGTACATTTATGGCACATGGATGTTTAAAGGTCACATAATGAATTGAACATTTGTATCTTCAACGTAACTATAAGCTCCTTTAGGACATTATCTTCTCTTGATTATTTTGTACATTTTAAGTTCTCAGTACAGTATGCAAAATAAGTAATCCATATGCGATTGCTAACTGGCTATATAATTCAGAAGGGGAAAGAATTATGCTGGTGATGTAAAATATGGAAATAAATATGGACCATCTCATATTTTTGTAGCTTTTACACTTTGAAATTCTCAAGATCCTGTAACCATTAGGAAATTCCTTAAAACATGTAAAGATAAATGAGGGGAAAGAAAAAGATGGATGGTTTAAAAAAAGGAAGCAAAGCTTGTGTATATAGGGATGGGGAGTTGTAGGGTGGGTAGGGGAAGGGGAAAAATGAGAATTAAGTTATGTCATATGCTGGTACAAATTCTCAATGTGGAGTTTAATTGTGGTGTGTATATATAATGTACCAATAAATTAAGTTAAATTTTAAAAAAGGTAAACAATAATGAAAACTATTAGAAAACTTTGAAGGGCAAGGCACAATTTTTCTTGCTTCAAAGGTTAATAATGTCTCACATTGTCATGAATGTTAATGTTGGACATATTTTAGACTTCACAGGATCTGGAGTAATTGACTATAATGACCTTTAGGTGACATGTACAGTCTTTGGAAATGAATGCAAAATTTTCTTGAAACAACTCATGAAACCTGTAGGGGAATACCCTGAAGTTATTACTAGATCACTTTCTTTCTACAAAGTATAGTATTTAGTATGACCTGTACAGGAGCTGAGACTTTTTTTTTAATAGCACTGGTGAACTACTTAGGATGTTAAAAGTTTTCTAATTCTTCTCAGGTCTTTAGGCTGGGGAATATTACTTTTTATGGATTTTCTGGGCAGGGATCATGAATACACTGAAGGCTACCACCCTCCTTGTCTCAAATGAGTCTCTTCCTTCATCCTGGAAACGATCATACCAAAAGATAGTACCGATCAGACTAAGGTGAAAGTCCTTTCCGTGCTCTACAAATTATGTCAAAGCTGGTCATCTGGCCACTTTGCAAAAATGAAATTGTTAGTAAACAAAATATATAATGGAAATGTAAATTTCTAATATATGGCACTTTCAAGGGCTAAAAGTAAAGTGTGTGTCTTAGTCAAAGCTCTCCTTAAATTAACTAGCATCTTCTACTTGTGATATGACAAGAATGGGATTATAAGCATGTTTGACATGCCTAGTTGTCACCGATTAAGGAAAGTAATCATTTGAACAGATAAAAGAAACTGCTGGTTTGAATCTTTACTTAAAAAAGAGAACATTTTACTTAATTTTCTTTAATTACAAAGTTTGATTTAATTTATATCATAGTTTTCTGTTTCAAGATTAAAAACATTAAAAAAATTATATCTGAGTATACTTTCTCTAAAGAGTCAAGAGGTTTTGTTTTGTAAAGCAATTTCTAAACTGGAAAAAAACTCACATGTTCTTTTTACTGATTCTGGTAAAATTAGGAGATTTGTTAATGTTTACACTGAAGAGCCCTATTTTCCTAGCTGCTAGCAGAAAATGAAAACAGTTAATCTGAACTTGTCTAGAGTGTTATGGGAGAACTTTAGAAAGGAAAAGTCAGTGGAGGCTGATAGAAATCATGGTAGAATCAAAGACAGCACTATTTATTTTTGTTGGAACCAGATCACTGAGTTCCTTTCCTCTTCTTCATCCTCTCCCTCTTCTATTGGGCCTTTTGGGATATTTTTGCTTTCACTCCTTTATGGGTGTCTAACCAGTATTTTCTAATGTTTCTTTTCCTCATCTACTGTTTCTTTTCCTCATCTACATGGAAGGCATTTGATGACACTGAAATAGAAAGAGAAATGTGAAAAGTATCTACAGAGTATTGTATTATAGACTGCTTCTGAAGTAACAGTTCCCTCAAGTCTCTTTTGATGTAAGTAGTCAATAAAACATGTCTGATTACACACAGTTTTATGAACCTTTCAAATAACTTCTGATTTTAAATAAAACATAGCTATAGTCTTTAAAGAATAAATATGATTCAAAAAAATAAAAGAGCATGTATATAAGGGGTGGGGGATTATGGGTGGGTAGGGATGTGGGTAAAAATGAGAATTAACTTGTGTCATATACCCATGGTACAAATTCCCCAATGTCATGTGTGATTGTGAGCTTTATACAAAATGTACCAATAAAGAATTTAATTAAAAATATCTTAGATGTATTATAGTTCTAAAGCTAAGTAATGTTCTCATCTCAAGTGTTTGTCCAAGTCATCAGACAGAAAGGTGGTAATTGAATCATAATTATGCACAATAAATTGTTGGGACTTGGAGAATAAATTGGTGGCAGGTAGATTAGGCAGTTAGACAAAAGTGATCTGAGAACAATTTAAGCACATAAACATGATTTTTTCTACTTGTAAAGTTAAAGGAATATCAAAATTGCAACACATTTTGTTCTAAGACAGTACTTTGAAATATAACATGTTAAATTCAGGATAATAGCTTAATTGTTTTGTATTACCAGTGAGAATTCACTTTTGTCTCAGTTGTGAAGATTAAACATTGAACCCAGAGTGTTATGTATGTTAGCCAAGCACTCTATCATTGAGTTACATCCCCAACCCTTTTTATTTAATTTGAGACAGGGTTTTGCAAAGTTGCCCAGGCTAGCCTTGAACTTGAAATCTACCTGCCTCAAACTTCCAAGTAGCTGGGATTACAGGTTTATACCATTGTGACCAACTACTTGTGATAATTCTGAAAGTGTTACTCACCCAATAGGAGTCGCAAGACAAATAAACAGAATGTTTCACTATTTATTCTGGGTTTAAAAAAAAAAACTGTCACACATCTCTTTTTAAAACTGATTTTATTGGTACATTTTATATACACATCATGATCATAATTGACATCGAGAATCTGTACTAGTACATGACATGAATTAATTCTCATTTTTCCCTATTCTACCACCCTGAATGCACCAGATTTCATCTGGGATTACTAAGAATAGGCACTGGATTTAGATTTCTTGGGCCCAGATGCCTACCATGTAAATATCTACAAAAGAAAGCTTAGAGTTTGACTAGGGTGGACCATTGTCGTAAACAGAACTTTGTAGGATATTGGGAATTTGACCGCTGAATATGTATTTCTTCTTGAATTAAAACTAACCAAAACACTGACTTCAGGGTATTTTATTTGGGTACTTTACTCTTCTGACTCTTAAGACTTTTGGATGTCTATTGGGCACAGATATACTCATTGCTTGATCATGTTTATTGACATGTTATAATTTATCAATGAAAAGATAGTATAAAACTATGGAGGTATTATCCTTCAAAATCATGTGGAACATGTTTTCCAATAGTAGGTGGTTACTATTAGAAAAAGATACAGGGAAAGCATGCTAGGGAGATGAAAACTATTCCTATTATTGTTTCCTACTGATATATTCCAGTATAATAAGGCAGAGGAGGCTTTAGGGAGCTAAACTAGTAGGTCACAACCATAAGAGCATGTAAGAAGTACCTGAGGCACATTAAGAACGTTTTTAGCTTAAGATCTATCCAGAGAGTTTTGAATGGGATAAGCCCTGGGCATTGGAAATTTAAAAAAAACCTCTCCAGGATTTCCAAGATGCAGCCAAGGTTGGAAACCATTGATAAAAGCAACTATAACTTTTCTGAAGTGCAGTAATGTTTAAAATAGCTTATTCAAGGCAATATAGCTAATAGGTATTGGGTTAGCTCAAGAACTGCTGCTTTATATTTTCCCATGATTCCTGCTCCATTAATTTGGCAAATTGTCTCATTTTACCTTTCCCATACATAAATAGTCATATTTTGGCAGGACAAACATGTGGTGTGGTTTGGTTCCAAGGAGTAAATTACTTTTTGTAGGCAAATAGGTTTCCTTCAGAGGGATCATATTTTATTTACCATACTTAATAGCACTATGGAAGTTCCACAAAGATGTCAAGGAATCCTCTGGGGGTCAAAGAGGGGATTATATTAAAAGGGCATATCAGTCTTTCAGGAAATACAATGGGAAAAAATTTAGGTGTTTCCTGCATCTTGTACATTTTAGTTTAGAAATGAATTTGAGGTCTTGGGGTTTTACTGGAACATATGCATTATTTGTAAGACAAAGACCTTTTTTAAAAAAAAGTCTACTTTGTATAACATGTAGGCCTTGTTCAGTTTTTTTTTTTTTTTGAGACAGGGTTTTGCTTTGTAGTTCAGGCTGGCCCTGAGCTCACTGTGTAGCTCAGGCAAGCCTTGAACTCAGCAATCATCCTGCCTCTGCCTCCTGAGTGCTGGGATGACAGGCGTGAGCCACCATGCCTGGCACTGTGGTATGTGGTATTGATTGCTGGTGGGTGTGAGTCACCACACCCACTGTACAACAATACCACACCTGTGTATTGTTGTATGTGGTTACCGGGGATTGAACCAAGGACCTTGTGCTTGCTAGGCAGGCGCTGGAACCACTGAGCTAAATCTCTGGCCTGTTGTTCAGTTTTTTAAAATTGAGTTCTTCATTGGTACATTGTATATACATACCATGATTACACTCAACATTGAGAATTGTACCAGTATATGATGTGATTTAATTCTCATTTTTTTCTGATTTCCCTACCTGCTCTGCAACCCCTGCCTCCTATATACATAAGCTTTTTTTTTTTTTGGTGGTGCTGGGGATTGAATTTGGGCCCTTGTTCTTCCAAGGTAGGTGCGGTACCACTTGAGCTAAATCCCTGGCCCTTCCTTTTTTTTATTATATCACATTTTTTCTTTCCTCTTGTTAGTTATTCCTGTACTCCATTTCCCTTTGAATATTTTTTTATTTCATAATAAATATCATATATTCTAGAACTCATTTACATCTTCAGCTTCTCATACCAGAGAAAAGATATAGTATTTACACATCTGTGACCAATTTATTTCCCTTATGAGTATGTCCTTAAGCTATGTCCATTTGAGTATAAATGACTCAATCTATTAATTCTTTATGGCAGAGTAATACTCCATGTTATAGAAAAAAACATATCTTTTTACCTAGTCTTAGGTTGATGGGCATTTGGGTTGTTTCCAAGATTTAGCTATCACAAACTGAGCTGCTATAAACATGGGTAAACATATGTCTCTATGGTTTGACTCTTTCAATTCTTTCATGTATATCCCTAACAGAGGAATAGCTGGATCAAATAGGACCTGTAATCCTAGTTTTTTTTTTTTTGCTTTTGAGACAGGGTCTCGCTTTGTAGTTCAGGCTGGCCCTGAGGTCACTATGGTGCCCAGGCAAGCCGCCGCGAACTCAGCAATCCTCCTGTCTCTGCCTCCCGAGTGCTGGGATTACAGGCATGAGCCACCACGTCCGGCATTGGGGTATGTGGCGTTGATTGTTGGTGGGCGTGTCTCCACGCCCAGCATTATATGTGGTTACCGGGGATCGAACTCAGGACCTTGCGCTTGCGAGGCAAGCGCCGGAACCACTGAGCTAACCCTCCGGCCCCTGTAATCCTAGTTTTTTGAGGAATCTCTGTAGTGGTTGCACCACTCTACATTCCAAAAAATAGTGGAGAGGGGTTCTTTCCTCCTCAGACCCTTACCAGCATTTGTTGCTGGCTAATTTTGCAAAAGCAGCCATTCTTTGTGGATTAAGATGAAATTTCAGTGTTGTTTTCATCTGTATCTCTCAAATGACCAGTGATGTTGAGCATTTCTTCATATGATTCTTGGCTGCTTTTACATCTTCTTCTGAAAAGCATCTGTTTATTTCAGATGCCCATTTTAAAATTGGGTCTTTAAATTTGGGGAAGGCTGATGTTTTAAAGATCTTTATATATTATAGATAGTAGCCCTTTGTTTCTTCTGCTAGTTCTTGTGCTATAGAAGTTTTGTGCTATTTCTTCTGCTAGTTCTTGTGCTATAGAAGTTTTGTTCATAAAGTCTTTCCTTAAGCCAGTATCTCCAAGAGTTTTGCCTAACCTGTTTCACAGCAGGTTTAGGAGAACCACAAATCTTAACAGGTATATGAGTAAAAATGGAGTGTGGGAAACTGGGGAATGAAAAAAAATAATTTGAAAAAATATTTGACGGATATGAGGAGGAGGAGAAATTAACAGTGTTAGAGGACAGTTGCTGAAAAGAGAGACCATGAAAAAGAAGAAAAATATAAATGACAAACAGAGTTGAAAAAAGAGAAAAAGTGGAAGGGCAAAGTGGAGAAAAAGAAACAGGAATAAGATAAAGTGAAAAACCTAGCCTAGGGCTGGGGATTTAGTTTAGTGGTCGGGGATCTGCTTTGCAAGCACAAGGTCCCAAGTTGAATCCCTGATAACCACATACCACAATACAGGGCGAGGTGGCTCTCCCCTGTCATCCCAGCACTAGGGAGGCAGAGACCAGAGGACTGCTGTGAGTTCCAGGCTAGCCTGGGCTATGTAGTGAGTTTAGGGCCAGCCTGAAACACAGAGACCCTGTCTCAACAACAAAAACAACAACAACAAAAACTCTTAGCCTTGAAAAAACCCGATGAGTGAGTGGTAAACATAACAAAACAATAGGAAAATCAAATAAGATTGAGTCAAAGAAAAAAGTTCCTTTGTTATTTAATGAGTACTTTCTTTCCCTGACGTGCAACCCTGGGATCCAGCAAGATACAATCTGTATGCCTAGATTTCCCTGCTTCCTTGGGCTAAATCTTCTCCTGCTTGTCCCTCCCATATTGTGGTTACTATTCAAGCCAAGAGGTGTCCTTGTTCCCTTTGGTAGATGAGACCATGACCAGCTCTGTGTTCTCTGCTAGATGTAGGTCACAAGGCAGGACTTCACGTGGGCTGTTGGTCTTCACCTGGGCAGTCTTGAGATCTGCTTTTTGCCTTCTTTCCCTGGGTTGTTTTCATCCAGGACCCAGCCCCATCTGCTCCACGCCATGCTCCTGTGGGGGCAGAGCACTGCCCCGCCCTCGTGAGACCTCTCGGGGTCTGCTCTCTAATGCGGGGCCCTGCTCTGCCTCTGCTTTTCCACATGAAGTGTGCGTGGGAGACATGCCACTCCGGATCTCCTCTTTCACATGTCCATTCCTCCAGTGTCTGCTGTTAAGATGGGTGGCTTAATCTATTTATATCTGAAGTAATTTATAAGCAAAGAAACATTTCTGCTGTTTTGCTATTTGTTTTCTGTGCTTCTTACTCCTTTTTTACCCTCATTTCCTCTTTTCCCACCTTCTTTGTATTGAGTTGATTGTAACAAATCATTTTTTTTCACTTCTGATTTTTACTTTGTGTACAATGTTTATTTTCCACACAAGGGTCTTGCTGAGTTGTCCAGGTTGCTCTCAAAGTTTTCATCCTTCTGCCTCAGCTTCATAAGTGGCTGGAATCACGGACACGTGCCACGTGAACTTGAACGGCTCACTTTGTATTTGACAGAAATTCTTTCTGTGTACCTTTCTTTCATATGAAAAGATATTCCATGTGACTAACATCAGGGAAACGAGGGGAGAGGCTGATTGCCAGAGTTGCAAAAGTGTAACACTGAAACCCTCACTTAGCATTTATTATTTTATTGTTGTTGTTTTAGATCGCAGCAGTCCATTTATTTAGTAGTTTTCCCAAATTGTAACTTGTATGTTTTTGCTGTACATACTATTTGAACTCTGTCCCTTTGCTTGAATGAAGCTAGGTTTTTTTTTTTTTTTTTCTACCTGAACTGGGGATAAAACCCAGGGCCACTCTACTACTGAGCAACACCCCTACCTCTTTTTAAATATTTTATTTTATTTTATTTTATTTTATTTTATTTATTTATTTTTTTTTTTTTGGAGACAGGGTCTCGCTTTGTAGTTCAGGCTGGCCCTGAGTTCACTATGTAGCTCAGGCAAGCCTTGAACTCAGCAATCCTCCTGCCTCTGCCTCCCGAGTGCTGGGATTACAGGCGTGAGCCACCACGCTAGGCTAAATATTTTATTTTAAAACATGGTCTTGCTAAGTTGTCCAGACTGCCCTCGAAGTGTTGATCTTCCTGCCTCAGTCTCTCATATGGCTGGAGTTATGGACACGTGCCACCTCACTTTATATGGTTCAGCTACTTTAACAGAGGTTATTTTTGTTTCTTTTGTATAACAAATATTTAATATAACTAATAATCAGGGAAATGAAAATCAAAATCATGATGATAGGGCCAGAGGGTTAGCTCAGTGGTTCTGGCACCTGCCTCGCAAGCGCAAGGTCCTGAGTTCGATCCCCAGTAACCACATATAATGCTGGGTGTGGAGGCTCATGCCCACCAACAATCAACACCACATACCACAATGCTGGGCGTGGTGGCTCATGCCTGTAATCCCAGCACTCAGGAGGCAGAGACAGGAGGACTGCTGAGTTTGCAGCGGCTTGCCTGGGCACCATAGTGAGCTCAGGGCCAGCCTGAACTACAAAGCAAGACCCTGTCTCAAAAAGCAAAAAAAAAAAAAATCATGATGATGTCACCTCATACCTCTTAGGATATTACACCCTAAAAGCTGAGGCAACAAAAGCAAACAATGAACATTTGGAATTAAATTAAACTAAAAAGCTTCTGCATAGCAAAGGAGCAAATAAAATAAACAGGCAAACTATGAAATGAGAAATAATTTGCAAACTGTGAGTTCAATAAGGGATCACTATACCAAATATTTAGTGAACTCACACAATTCAATAGTAAACAAATAACCCCAAACAGGCAAATGATCTGAGTAGGCAGTTTTCCCCAAGGAGCACATACAGGGCCTTGTGCATACTAGAGAGATGTTCCAGCACTGGCGTACCTCCCCAGCCATGGCGAGATCCTGTATGATAAAAGCTAAAAGGAAATAAGCAACATAAGGCACACAAATGAAAAAGAAGCCTCGTGGACTTGCATGTTGACTCTTCTATGATTCTTCTTTCACAGTTCACCTTGCTAACACTGAACTGAGAGTTCAGCCAAAGTGAAAGTTTAGGGTTTTCTCAGTTTTTACTATGAATGTGCTTCTTGTCTTGGGTATCTGTGTTGTTACTTCCTAAAGATCTTCCTCACTTTTGCCCTCGGGCCTTAGATACTCTTATTAGTTTGTTTCAACATTAATCTTCTTCCCTAGGTGTTGATGCGTTGTTAATAGGCTTGCAGTATTTTCAATGTACCTCCTCCTTTGCCACGGAGAGACTGAGGAAAATCAAAGAGAAATGCCTACAGTAGCCAGCTTTTCATTGGTAGGACCAGATGTCTTAGGTATGCAACTGGAAAGAGGAGAGGTTTATTTGGCTGATGCTTCAGAGGGTTCCAGACATGATCGGTTGGCTGCAGGGCAGAAACATCGTGGTCGAAGGGCTCAGTGGAAGAATACCTCTCATCTCATCATGGCAGAGCACAGGGAAGGGCACTGTAGAGAGGTGTACTTCCCAAAGTCATCCTCAGTGACCTCTCTCGACCTTGCTTCCTACATTTGATCTTAGCCAAAAGGCTGAGAAGCGATTCGACCTCATTTCCTAATAGCACATTCACCTCGTGGGTATAGCACCCATGTGATCTCATCATTCTTGTGGGGGCTTGTTGATCCGGCATAGTGGCAATTAGGATTAACTGACACAATGTGTGGATGAGTATCCTGTCTGAGACAGTTTGAATATGCATGGGCAGTACTTTCTAACTAATCTCTGTTCTGTCCTTCAGAAACTGGCAAATATAATACAGTACTGTGAATGTGGGCTGAGACTCCTGTTGTGCCAGGGGGGATTGGTGTAAGGGAAAGTTAAAAGTGCCAGAAAGATTTCCTGTTTTGAAGTTGCTTTTTTCTTGATTCTGTATTACTGTAAACCTTTGTTTTCCAATATTCTGATACGGTGATTCTGATAGATTCTGATTTTTTAAAAAAATATTCTCTGAGGGGCCGGAGGGTTAGCTCAGTGGTTCCGGCGCCTGCCTCGTGAGCGCAGGGACCTGAGTTCGATCCCCGGTAACCACATATAATGCTGGGCGTGGAGACTCACACCCACCAACAACCAACACCGCATACCACAATGCCGGACGTGGTGGCTCACGCCTGTAATCCCAGCATTCGGGAGGTAGAGACAGGAGGATTGCTGGGTTCGCGGCGGCTTGCCTGGGCACCATAGTGAGCTCAGGGCCAGCCTGAACTACAAAGCGAGACCCTGTCTCCAAAAAGCAAAAAAAAAAAAAAAAAAAAAAATCTCTGAGAAATGAAAGCTTACGTGACCTATCATCTGAGGGTTCTTCTGCTCATTTTGCATAAAACTTCTTGAAAGGCCAAAGTGCATTACCCTTGCTAGTGCTGCCTGAGCGCTGAGTACCTGTAGCTCTCTGATCTTAGAGTTACAGCACTAGGCTCTGGGTGTCTTCAGTTCTGGGCTCTTAACAGAGCCCTGTACTCTGGGTACCTGCAGTTCCTCAGGGACTGGAGCTCATGGCTACTGTTGGCTCTCTGGAGCTCTTTCAGGGGCACAACTAGCATCCCACAACAGCTTTTCTGCAGCCCTTCTGCAGCTTCACACAGCCTTCTGTAGCTCTCAGCTCTCATCTCCCACATTCTCAGCTCTTCAGCGAGGTATTTTCAGGGCCAGTGGTCCTCAGGGTTACCAGCTAAGTATCTCCTTAATTTGAGATAGAAATCATAAAGAGGCAAAGTAAAACCACCCAGAAGTGGCTTTATTGTGGCTTGTGCTGCAGTAAAATGAGGCAATGAACTGGAGGGAGGTGCTAGACTGGCCCAATGAAGTTCAGAGGTCGATTGTTTTTATAGAATAAAAGAGGGGCTGGCACATGTGCAGTGTCCTATACAGGGAAGGTGCTCCTCACAGACTGGAAGGAGGATATCTGGAGTGGGGGCCCAGCCATCTGAGTGGTTTGGGCAGCTGAAGTGACACGTCCTGGAGTCCTTACAAAATGTTTGGAGGGCTGTGGCTGAAGGGGAATCTTCGGGACCTGCAATTGTCAATGCAATAGCTTTGAAAACGAAAGTAGTGGTTTCTGTGGCTGAAGCGACATCTCCAAGCGACCGCAAGGCATTTAGAACAGCCACGGCTGTCATGATGACATCCTGGCTAGACGACCAAAAACAGTGGCTCCTTTTTTTTTTTTTTTTTTTTTTTTTTTTTTTTGAGACAGGGTCTTGCTTTGTAGTTCAGGCTGGCCCTGAGCTCACTATGTAGCTCAGGCAAGCCTGGAACTCAGCAATCCTCCTGTCTCTGCCTCCCGAGTGCTGGGATTACAGGCATGAGCCACCACGCCCGCCAACAGTGGCTTCTTGATCAACGCTTCCCTTAGTTTCCACTGAAGTGGAAGTCAGAAACTGCAACTGCTGCTGCTCCCGTGGGTCACCAGAGGTGGCAGTGATGTTTCTAGTTCAGTGGGACTGAGGGGTTGCGGAGATGGTAGCAGTGGCCCCTGTTCTGGTCCCAATCTTTTCCCTACTAAATATAGCCCTCTGGTTGCTCTTCAAGAGTGTAATGCAGCTGCTATTCAGCTGTTGGGTGTAGGAGAGGGCTTTGACAGCTGTCAGTTAAACAGCTGGGTCACTGTGATAATTTCCACCAATCCCTGACAGCTCTGGCTATTTGAAATGAAGAAAAAAAGAGAGCTAATTTTAACAGCAATGATAGGATGTGAAAAAAGTGTTATTACTGGTTGTAAAAAACTTGGCTTGTTATATATCACCCACAGAGAAGAGAAACCTTGATTCTTTTTTTTTTTGAGACAGGGTCTCGCTTTGTAGTCCAGGCTGGCCCAGAGCTCACTATGTAGCCCAGGCAAGCTTCAAACTCAGTACTCCTCCTGCCTCTGCCTCCCGAGTGCTGGGATTACAGGCATGAGCCACCATACCAGGCACAGTGGTATGTGGTATTGATTGCTGATGGGTGTGAGTCACCACGCCCAGTACTGTATGTTGTTACCTGGGATCAAACCCAGGACCTTGCGCTTGTAAGGCAAGTGCCGGAACCACTGAGCTAAATCTCTGGCCCAAAACCTTGATTCTTAATGAATTCAACATACTAATTTAATATAAAGTTGCTATCTTTGTCAATGATTTTGCAAGAAAAAGTGTCACTTTGGGATGGTTGTGTCCTTCTAATCCATCTAATTTCGAGCTGCCTTCTCTTTGTTTACCTCTGTGTCTTTAAATTCCTTTTAAGAAAAATTTTCTCATGCATGACCCTCCTCTAGAAGGGAAAATCTTTTTTTAAATTCTTTATTGGCACAATTTATATACATCTCACAATCACATATAACATTGGGGAATTTGTACCAATATATGGCACAAGTTAATTCTCTTTTTTTTTTTTTTTTTTTT